>PVJS01000828.1:0-77500 GCA_004027185.1 Glis glis
GGAGGGCCTCACTAAGCAGAGAGAGAGAGAGAGACAGGGAGAGAGAGAGAGAGAGAGAGAGAGAGAGAGAGAGCTGAGGCTGGCCATGAACCTGGATCCTCCAGTCTCCGCCTCCCAAAGTACTGGGATTACAAGCGTGCGCCACCACGCCCGGCTGATATTTTCCCTTTTTAAATGACTGATTTAAAATAAAGTGCCCCTGTTCTGTGATGATTCATTTTAGCTTTTCTGGGGGTAAACTTTCTACCAATATTTCTGTCTCATGTAGCATGCATTAAATGCAGATATTTAATCAAGAGTCTGTTGATTTTAAGGTTTCCTCTGTACCACTGAATATTTGAAACATGGTCATCTCTTTAGGAGGTTTCATTTCTTTGGTCTTCTTAACACACCAGACACCATGAACCCAAAATACCAGTATATCAAGCAGTCCTCATCAGATTTAGTATGACTTAGCTTTCAGTCTTGACAGTATCCAACCAAGACGGCAGTTCAGAAGACACACAGATATCACAGGAAATACTAGCAAATGCCTATCCTGTCAAATGGGTAGTCAGGAAAAAAAAAGTGGACTCTAGTAAAAGTTAGGGTAGAAATGTTTGTATACAAAAGCAAGTTGGGAAATTGTAGCAATTTAAAGTATTTGAGAAAACTTTATGACTCAACCTACACTTAATCCCAGCATTAAGTGCCTGCCTTTAATCCCAGTACTTGCGAGATTGAGACAGGAGGATCACAGGTCAAGAAGAGCCTCAGCACAATAGCAAGATTCTCAGCAATCTAGCAAGACCTTGTTTCAAAACAAAAAAATAAAATCTGGCTGGATGTGTTGCTTGGAGGTAGAATGCTCCTGGGTTCAATCCCCAATACTACACACACATGCGTGCACACACACACACACACACACACACACACACACATGCAATGCACATACACAAAAAAATATATAAAATGCCAGTCATTCACTTTTACATATTAAATAGGCTGTGCTTATGTTTCAGTGGTAGATAATCCTATCCCCATTCTTCTCTATTAACACATCTCAAAGTTGTCCAGGTCTTTGGACTGACATCAAAGTACTAAAGTAGGCCTAATCTTTCTCTGGGACCAGGGGATGGATTATAATCAATTAGAACCACCATGATGATGCCAGTTTGGTTTTGCCAGTGATTGGATTTGGGGTTGGCTTCTGACACAGTTCTAGCTAATGACTACAAAGAGCTTAGCTAAGTGACTCTAGGAACATCTTTCTTTTTTGAAAGAATAAAGTGTTGCAGAAGAGAGAGACGGTCTTTCTACCTGCAAGGTGTGTTACTACGTCTGCATTTGAAAAGATTCCCAGAGATGTGGCTCTTGAGCCACAAGAGCATTGGGCCATTGCACCAATCACAGCCCACTTCCAGACTTCATATATAAGAAAAACAAGACTTTAACCTAGCAATTAAGCCATCTACAGTTCCACATTATTTATATGCATTCAAAAACATTCCTAACTGAAATAGTTAGGGTGTTTTTCATTTAAATTTTATTTTTATTCATCTTACCAAATTAATTATGACGCTAGTAGATCAGAGCTGGGCTTTTGAGATTGTAAACGCATAACTGTTCGGTAAACTTAAAAAAGATCGAGTGCTTCTGAGATGGGATAAACAATGTGTAGCTTTAATTCATTATTATTTTTTTCTTTTGCAGTACCGGGGATTGAACCCAGGGGCATTCTACCTCCGCGCTACACCCCCAGCCCTATTTTTTTTTTTATACTTTATTTTGAAACCGGTTTTCACGAAGTTGCGGAGGGCCTCACTAGGTAGAGAGAGAGAGAGAGAGAGAGACAGGGAGAGAGAGAGAGAGAGAGCTGAGGCTGGCCGCGAACCCGGGTCCTCCAGTCTCCGCCTCCCAAAGTACTGGGATTACAAGTGTGCGCCACCATGCCCGGCTGCTTTAATTCATTATTAACCATTTACCAATATGTCAGCAATAAATTTATGTAAATTTAAAACTGCATTCTCCAAGTGAAATTTTGCTTTATAAAAAGTAACTGAGTTTCCTATTTTTCTCTCTAGCTTCCACATAGAAGAGAAAACATTCAACCCTTGTCTTTCTGAGATTGGCTGATTTCACTGAGTATAATATTCTCTAGTTTCATCCAAACAAAAAAGACTTTAGCTAGTTGAGGGGTGTGACCAGTAGAATAGAGGAAGGGGATGGGGGAGGGAAGTGGGGCAGAGAAAAGGACAGACTGATGAAATGGTCATAAAAATGTGTGCGTATTGCTAAAAGATGCCGTTCACTCCTCTGAGCCAGATATGGCAATAGTCATTCATAGTGTTAAGTATTTCTTTAAAAATGATAATGGAGAATATTTGGTATAAATATTGAATTGGCAGATATTAAGCAATTAGGAATGTCATCCCTCTCCCAATATTTAAGGTAACAATGATGACTGATAAATTAAGAACTGTTACTTGGTTATTAGATTTTTTAATAGTTTAATGGTATCATTAATCTCTTATCCCTACCAAAAAGTATTAGCTCATCATATTGATAATGAGTATCACTTGCTTTTCCTCTTCCTTGCTTTCTAAGTTAGTTAAATTAAAAAGTGACTTGAAACTCTATCTTTTTCAGCTTAGTTAATTCATTTTGGAAAATTTTTAGAAGTCTAGAAATATTCAGGAGTTGAAATTTATTGGTTTCTGCATCCTAGAATTTTATGGAATAACTTCTGAAAACAATAAAACAGGCTTATATTCTGACGATGTTGGGAATACACTAAAAATTCATTGAAATGCTTATAAAACAAGAGCACCTCATTTCCTGTCAAAGGCCTTCACAGTAATTATATCAGACAAATAAATAAAAAAGGTATTTCTGTTTTGTGCCATGCAAATATTATCAATGAACTGATTCTGAAGCAGGGCCTAATTGCCCAAAAGGAGTGGAGCTCAATTTTGAAATTAATTACCCTTGTTCACAAGTATTTAGTTATTATACTCTCCAGTGCACTATTTTGGTGACGGATTTGAGGAAAGAGAAAATTCAGGTGGATATGTTAGCTTTTGTAACAAACCAACACAAATTACCACAAACTTGCTGACCTAAAACAGCAAAAAATTATTCTTCTGGACTCTTGAAGTATAAAATTGATGTCAACGAGCCAAATTTCAGGCTCATACTACCTCTACATCTCTAGGGGAAAATCTGATCTTTGCCTCTTACGGTTTCTGATTAGATCCCATGGTTTGTGGTCATACCCAGTATTTAAGCCCTTAAAGTATTAAGTATTAACCTTCGAATCTCTCCCTTTGTTCACTAATTTGTTTCTTTTTTGTCTGTGTAAAGTACCCACCTAGCCGGGCGTGGTGGCGCACGCATGTAATCCCAGTACTTTGGGAGGCGGAGACCTGAGGATCCTGGTTCGCGGCCAGCCTCAACTCTCTCTCTCTCTCTCTCTCTCTCTCTCTCTCTCTCCCTCTCTCTCTCTCTCTCTCTCTCTCTCTCTCTCTCTCTCTCTCTACCTAGTGAGGCCCTCCACAACTTCGTGAGACCCAGTTTCAAAATAAAGTATAAAAAAATAGGTCCGGGGGTGTAGTGCGGAGGTAGAACTCCCCGGGTTCAATCCCTGGTACCACAAAAAAAAAAAGTACCCACCTGCCTCCCTCTTATCAGGATGCATGGCATTATTTGGAGCCCACCTAGAAAATCCAGGATAATCTCCCTACCTCAAAATCTTTCTCATCCACATCTGCAAAGACTTTTTATTTTGATTTTTGATATATAAGGTAACATTTCCAGGTTCCAGGGATTTGGATATGAATATTTTGGAGAACACCATTTCTTCACCTACCATAGTATATAGTGAGGAAGAGCATTAATGTGATAGAACAAAAACACTATTAGATGTATTACATAAAATGCTCAAATTCACATAATCTTAACATTTTAATACATTGTAATGTATCTTGACTGTGATTTTCAAATTCCTATATAACCAGCATCAGAGGCAATTTTATGATCTTTGGTATTATTGAGCTAATAAAAAACAAACAAACACTTCTACTGGGGAAAATCACTCTTATTGGAATTTTCTACCTGGGATTCCAAAACCAAGGATATCAGTAAATATGACTTTTAAATTATGTACTGGCACAAAAATTTGTGACCACATGCTTCTTATCACAACTAGTGATTCAGCAAGTTGCCAGCAGCTTCTTTCCTCATCACTGTGGTCACGTTACACATCTACATTGTAAAGCCTTGCTATGCCAGCAAATGCACATCAGCAAAACCACGGTATAATTACTTATGGAAAATTTCAGCTTTTAAAATCTAGCTTGTTATTTTCTCATTATTTTATGTATTTCAAATCTCAAATCTATTTGGATATATCAATTAGAATGGTCAGGATAACTTGATTTATCATTTCTGGAGACCGAAAGCCTTTCAATAGAACACTTCTGGGCTCAGGCGTGTAGGGCTGTAAATAGCTTGGTGTGAAAGGTACATGAGTTTAACGATTAGAAATTATATAGTGTCTTAGTGCTCAAAGAGTATCATTATTTTTTTAATCAAAGGGAATTATTTTACCCTTTTTATTTTAGGAAGAATAGAATACCTTTGGGACATGTTTTTATTTGGAGCTGCATAAAACTTAATCGTCATGTTTAGGTGTTCATTAAAACAGTGCCTGTTGAAAGTTCTAACACTGTCTTAGAAATAGTCTGTTTAAGTAAAATATATTTAGATATGATTTCCAAAAGAGTCCATATGTCAAAATAAATGAGCTATTTTAAGAAAAATACAGATTTCTTGTAATAGATGCTAACAGAAGGAAGGCACAATAATTTTTTTAAACTGCATTTTCTTTATTTATTGGTGCATTGCAATCACACATCTTGATGGGTTTCAGGGTGGTAGAAGTATACATGCACACATCGACCAATTAGCCCTCCCCCAATTCCCACCCCCTTTCCCTCCCCCTTCCCTCCTTCTCGTGCTCAGCATAGTAGCTGACTTTGATAAATTTGTGTATGTACATCCTGTGCATTAGGGTGTTTCCCTCTTCCCCTTCCCATCTCCCTCAGTTAGGTCACCTTCTTTATTCATCTAAGGTTTTCTCCATCTTTTCTGGAGTCCATCCTATGCCCTATTCTCCCTAGCTTCCGCATAATAGGGAAGAGATTATGACTTTTCACTTTTTGTGACTGACTAATGCCACTTAAATAAGATATTTAATCTAATTAACTCATAGAGTATGATTGAATTTTCATGTATTATAGAATACTCAATGAAACTTTTTCACCAAGTGAGAAAAAAATCAAGTAATGGAATATGGATCAAGATTTCTATTTGATTTAGGAATGTGTAATTTAATAATTTATTTACATAGAAAAGAACTGAAACATTATAGTCAAGTTATACTGGTCCCTATTTTTTTTTTTTGTGGTACCAGGGACCCCCAGCCCTATATTTTTATACTTTATTTTGAAACCGGGTCTCACGAAGTTGCTGAAGGCCTCACTAAGTAGCTGAGGCTGGCCGCGAACCCGGATCCTCCGGTCTCTGCCTCCCAAGTACTAGGATTACAAGCGTGCGCCACCATGCCCAGCTGTACTTATTTTTAAGTACAGTATTTTCTCAGTGTCCCCTTTCTGATGTTCAAAAACTAAATACTTTCCACAATAAGAAATTTATTGAATTGGGGGGATAAATAACATCTTATTTTAAAATGAATTAAAAGGCATGAAATCTTTGAGATGCCTGTGCCAATATAAAATTACATGAAAGTTTGATCATATGATAGTAACAATGATAAAAACTGAGAAGGCTGAAATCTGCCTTCATGTGTGAGCTGCAATATAAGCCACAATTCAAATTAGGTTGCTGTAGACTGACAGATAACCTTAGCAGATTCTTCATCCTTGGCCATATCGGAAGTTTGTAAAAATTGTGTATATTGTTTATATTTCCCTTAAGGGACAAGTTTTTATAGCATGAATGAGAGGTAACAGGATTTATGGATTTGAACATAGATTTGCATCATAAAGTAGATTGTCATTGGTCATAAAATGAGCAAGAGTTAGGAAATAAGCTGCTTTATTTGGGCTTTTTCCCTTTATCATAACAGTAGGTGAGAGACTGATAAGAATGCCTCCACAGATTAAATGGCACTGCTGTTGTAGATGAGAGAAATTAAGCTAAAATATTATGAACTCTGAACAAAAGATGAATGTGTTCCAAACATTTTGACCAGGGACATTTGTTTTGTAAGCATATATGTATATCTTATTAACACATTTTCATTGTTAATATTAAACACCTAATTTTTAATAATTCTAAACACTTTTTTGCTTAAATGGGTTATTTTGAAGGTCACATTCATTAATGAAGTGCTTCTTAGGAATGCTTCATTGGGTTCATGAGAACTGATTACATTATTATGTTTATAATAACAGCATGGTATTAATGATATTGATAAGCTAATACCAGCTGGGTACAGTGACACATGCCTGTAATCCCACTACTTGGCAGGCTGAGACAGGAGTATCACAGGATTGAGGCCAGCCTCAGCCCTTAGTCAAACCCTCAGCAACTTAGTGAGGCTCTGCTTCAAAATAAAAAATGAAAAGGGGGCTGGGGTGTAGCTCAGAGGTAGAGTTCCTCTGGGTTCAATCCCTAGTACCAACTGGAAAAAAAAAAAACACCTAGCTCTGACATAAGCTAATATCAGTTTTGCAACATAGTGAAAATAATCATATCAGAAATTATTCCCCTAGATTGCATCGATAATATGTCAATAATAAATGTAAATCATATCAGTAAATTAACTCAGTTATATCTTGTCATGTTTCTCCATAGTCTCTTCTGTAGTTATTGACATTCAGTTGATACTTAATAAATGTGAACTTATTCATGGCCCAATTCCTTTTCTAATTAAACATTTAAAGTATCATGTGACAAATAATCAAACTGTGCTTCCCTCTTTTATCTTCTAATAATAATTATGGTAGTATTACTAAGTAATAGTTTTTAAATTTGGTAATTTTCAAGAGAATATTTCTAATATAATTTAGTGCATTCATACATATCTATGTATGTTTGAATGTTTCAACATTCAAATCAGGCATTTTATACCAGACATTTTGGTGATAAACAAAACAAATATGATCTGTGCCCTTCTGGAGCTTGTAATCCAACAGCAAGCTGAATATGAGGAAGGAAGGAAGGAAGGAAGGAAGGAAGGAAGGAAGGAAGGAAGGAAGGAAGGAAGAGAGGAAGGGAGGGAGAAAGGGAAGGAGGAAGGAGGAAGAAAACTATGGAAGAAAAGTTTGAAACAAAGATGCCTTTTTTCAGGTTTCAATGAAGAAATCATTTTTGTACATAAAATTTTAAAAGATACAAGTTAAAGTGAGACATATTTTTAAAATAGTGTAATTATCATTCAATATATTACTTAGTAACCTTTTTTCATTAGAAGTCTTTTAGTATTAAGGAGACCTGAAAAAATAGAGAAGTATTTTCTTTGATAAATGGAGTATTGCCTAATATTACATTTCTCTAACATTTTTCTCTCTCCACAAACACAAAGGAAAAAGAAACAAGAAATTAGAAAGCCAGTCAAACCATACATTTAAACCCCCTTTTCAAGTAATGCTTGCTTCAGCACTTTAATAAAAGCAGCTCTGTTTTTTCCTGAAATTGATTTTACAATCATTGTTAATTAGTGAGAAAGATATGAAAATGTGTTTGTCTTACTGATCTCCTTTTTCCATAATTTTTCTAGATGTGATTATTTTCCACATACAGTGCCCTAGTGTCCCATGTCCTTTAACATAATTCATAAATTTAATATAATTCCAGTAAAAAGTTGTAGGTACACGTATGGATGAAAACCTGACAACCTATGCATTCTACATGTTAAATATACTTTATGCTTTAAAAATATATTCTTATTTTTTGACAGTTTACTGTAAGAGAGAGAAGTAGCAAAGCAATGTCAGTGTCTTTAAGGTATGGCTTGTATCTATTTTTATTGGTGCATTGTAATTATACATCATACTAAGGCGCAGAGTGATCGGAATATACATGCCCACAACTCAGGGAGCATTTCCATCCAGGTCCTACTCTCCTCCTCCCCTTCCCCTTATTTGTCTTTGAGATTGGCAGTGGGAGTTTAACATATATGCATAACATTATTTCAACTGTTCTTTTCTTTTCTTTCTTTTTTTTTGTGTGTGGGTGGTACTAGGGATTGAATCAAGGGGCATTCTACCTCTGAGCTACATCTCCAGTCCTATTTTATTTTCTATTTTGAAATAGGGTCTTACCAAGTTGCAGAAGGCCTCATTAAGTTGCTGAGGCTGTCCTCAAACCTGTGTCTCAATCTCCCAAGTACGGGGATTACAAGCGTGCACCATCACACCCAGCTTCAACTGTTCTTTTCTTTTTTATTGGTGCATGATAATCATACATCTTGATGAAGTTCAGGGTGATAGAGGTATACATGCCTATAGCACTCACTGAGCCCTCCCCCATTTCCATCCCTATTCCCTCCTCCTCCCCTCCTTCCCATGCTCAGCACAGTGATTGGCTTTGATAAGTTTGTGTATGTGCATCATGTCTATTAAGGTGTTTCCCTCTTCTCTCTTCCCATTTCCCTCACTTAGGCCCCTTCTTCACTCAATTAAGGTTTCTCCTGCTTTTTCTGGAGTCCCTCCTATGTCCCAATTTCTCCCTAGCTTCCGCATATTAGGGAGAACATCAGACTTTTCACTTTTTGTGACTAATATGTTTATCAGCCTTTTAGTTTTACACTACCTAGGCTACCTTCCTAAATATTGCATAACCATGTATCTGAGTCTAATCAATATTTTGACCTATTATGAATAATAGCCTAATTTTTGTCTCAAGTTAATTTGATTTTATCATGGGAGCCAAAAGTACAACAGGGAACCCATGATGGTTCAATTACCTTTTTCAGATGTGAATTTTTAACACATAGCTGAAGATTCAAGTTGAATCAATCTCTCATATGACTTACTTTGTGCTTCAGACATCAACTCTTAAAAAGTGAATTTTAAGACAGGCATGGCTAGCGAGATCCTGTCTCAAAAACATAAAAATACAAAGGACTTTGGGGAGTAGCATGGAGGTAGAATGCCCCTAAGTTCAATACCCAGCACCACAAATAAAAAAGTGAATTTTATCATAAAAATGGATTTGTCTCTCATCACAGATAATATAGCACAAGATACAAGATATTTTTCACAAGAAAAAAACTGAGATGCAAGCAAGATTAGTTTTTAGCACAAAACTACGAGTTAGATGATATCTAGCAAGTGTGATATTTTGTTATCCTGTTAGGCTGTTTGTTCTGGGTAGAACAACCTTTCCAATTACACTCAAACTGAACAATTGTCAATTATATCACATCTACTAGCTGCAGAAACTCGAAAGAAATTAGTACCGATCTTTATACTCTAAATAATTATGGTGAACCATTTTAAGAACTGTGTGAATGATAGGCTTTATTCATAAAAATCATTCATAGGACAAATTACAAGGGAATGCAAACTCTTCATCAATATTTAGACAGCTAGACAAAATCCAATTGGAAGATATTTGATTCAGGTAAATACTAACTACTAAAATGAGAAAAGTATGTATGAAAATGAGTAATAAAAGAAAATAGGAGAAAGAAAGGACATAAAGAAAAGTTAATTGAGACAAAGTTAATGCATAAAGTTAAATGAGATAAAGTTAAAACAAATAAAGCCTTGCCTTTGGATAGAGGCAAATGCAGACATAGCCCTTGGTAGCCTGAGGGTTAGTTCCCGGGGTTATTAAAGGAGCCACACTATTAAAGGTGATGATTTGCTTTGCAGATCTATAATAACCTGTACTGAATTGTGGGCCTACCTGGTTTGTAATGAAATAAAAAATAAAAAATTTAAATGCAAGTAAATGCAAAAATAGGGAAGAAACATTTACTTCCTTTTTTTCTCTGCATTTTGTTTCTGTACTATTTTTGGGGGGAAAAGGATAAAAGAAGAGTACAAAATCATTACCAATAAATACTATAAAAAAGCAACTCAAGATAAAGAAAATGCTTTATAATTATATGGTATGCTAAATCAGAAATAATATAGTATGTTTTAATGAAACCACATGGAAAAGAATTATTTCACAAAATACCATTCACTTATCAATATAGGTAACAATATATTTTAAAAGCCCTATTTTAAGGAAGAATATGTTGAATTAAGTAGGCAAGTCCGGGTTCCAAGTTCAATTAGCTGGAACAATACTTCCTACAGTTAATGTAGGAAGTATATTTTTTAATATTCTAGGGTATAAAACTTTAGAGATTATTGCTATATAATTTTAACAAGAAGAAATTGTGATTTAGCATAATAATTATAATAAAATGACAACATATATTGAGAACACAAGTATTGAGTACTTTCAAACATTCTATCATTCCATTTTTACATACACCATGTAAGGGTGCTACCATTGATAAGCTGTTTTACATTTGAGGGAACTGAAGTGTAGTGAGAACATGTGGAGCTAATTGGCAAACCCAGTTGTTAGGCTCAAATTTCTTAATTTCTATATGCTGTTTACTTATAGATGACCCATTATCTTGTCTATCTTTCCATAAAATTATTAATTTTAGTGATTTAAACGTGACATTTTCTGCTTGCTTTTTAACCATACCAAGTATAATTTACGTCAACATTTACACATAATGGTTAGTAATTAAATGTAAATGATGCCTAATTAATATGAATGAAGATTCCATATTCTTATTGTATTTTAGATATAATCAATGAGGTACTTAGTATGCCATGTATACCACATGAATACAGACCCCGTTTTTAGCATTTAATTAGCTTACCATGTAATTTTAGTTGTGAAATAGAAAAGCTGCAGCATTAACATTCTTTAGTGCTACTTCAGGAAGCCTGCCTGCCAATGACAAATTTTCAGGAATATTTGATATATTTAATACAATGTCTTTCATCAGCTCTTACCAAATATTTTACTATCCCACTACTGTGGTTTTTAGTCCATAGTGTTTATTTAGCTCTCCATTGTAAATAAGGTTGGGAAAATGTGTCATTATGAACAAAGAACATGATCAAACATTACAATCTGCCTGATTGCTTCATCCATCTCTCTCTTTCTCATTTAAACTAAATGACTGAAACATGTAGGCACATTTTTTTTTCACTCTGTTGCCTTTAAAGTAAGACCTAGCCCTTCATTGGATTTCCAAAATTAAAATCTAACCCTGCAAAACAGCTAAATTGCTCCAGTCCCATTCCTCACCTCAAACAGCTTCTCAAATCCCTCCCTTCTCTTGTTTTCGACCATTTGGTTTGGCCTTTCATGTTATGCTCTACTGAAAGTGCACCTGTTGCACCTATTAAGCAGTTAGATAAACCAATCACATTTGGAAAATAGCTGTCACCATTTATTATTACATAATCTACTTATAGGTCTCTCACTTCTCACACTACATAGATGACCACCATACTCTCATAAATACTAGATCTAGGAGGAAAGAATGATTTCTGCTTCTAAAAATAATAACATTTTCTTCATGTTGCTACTCATTCATTCACCAAATTAAAAAATATTTTCTGAATACTATTTTGTCCAGTTAGAAATTTAAAGGTATGATCACAGATTTAAAAGATAGTTCCTTTTCTCAAGGAGATTATCATTGTACAATGAATAATTAGATATAAGACATTTGGAATAAATTTAGGACAAGCAAAGTCTATTCTAGCACTACATAGGACTCAGCCAATTCCTGTTGAATATAACCCAGGAGGTAATATTTAAATTGAGCTTTGAAGAAAAATAAAATATTGATACGTAGTAAGAGGAACACCTAAAGAAAAGAAAAATGATTCAGGAATAAAGAAATAACATACAAAAAGGTACAGAGGTGAGAAATACCTTTCCACAAAGGTGGAACAGAAAGTAATCAGTGCGTCTGGAATCCAGGATGTCTGAAAGGATTAACAGAAACATATGACTCAAAAGATAACATGGTTCAAGATCATGGGGCTTCTTAAACCATAAAATAAAGATTTAAAAGTCACCATATAAAAGAACGAGAGCCATGGGTATTTATCAGGAGAGTGCTATGATACCCTCTCACCCCAATTTTTAAAAAAATCCACAAATGCTGTTTCCTTTGTTGACAGTACTCTCCCAACATAATCCTTCCATTTTTATTTGGTTGAACCTGTAGATTAGCTGATTCACCTCTTCTGGGAGGTTTTTAAACAATTCTGCTAAGTTTTACGAGATTTTTCCCCAGGATAGACCATGCACTCCTCCCATCTTCCTTCCTTTTCTCAGACTATTTATCTTTTTATGATTCCTGTATAAAAAACATCTTTGTTCTTATTTGCCTTGAATCTTTTTAATTGGTGGATTGTAGTTATACATCATAATGTGGTTCAGAGTGTTCACAACGGCACTTGCTGTGGCTCTCTCTGGATCCTACCCTGCTCTCTCCACCTCCCCATACATAATATTAAAATTAGTACTGATAACTTCATATATGCATATATACATATATATACATATATATACATATATACATATGTATACATATATATACATATACATATATATAAATATATATACATATATATGTATACATATGTATATATATATATATATGGCTTATTTCTTTCATCAAGTCTCCCCTTTAACCTCCCCACCACCCTCCTCAAGTCCCCTTCCACTATTCTACCAGTATCTCCTCTTATTTATTTAAGTCCCTTTTGTTTGCCAATTTCTCTCTAGCTTCCACATATGAGTAAAATCATATGGCCCTTCACTTTCTGGGAGTAGCTAATCTCTTAGCATAATATTCTCTAGTTCCATCCATTTTCCTGCAAATGACATAATTTTTACTTCTTTATGGCTGAGTAAAATCCCATTGTGTATATATAGCATAGTTTTTTGATCCATTCATCTGTTGACAGAAGCCTAGGCTGGTTCCGTAGTTTGGCTATTGTGAATTTACTGCTATAAACATGGATATGTATGTATCACTATGATATTCTGACTTCAGTTCCTTTGGGAAGAACCCCGAGAGTGGCATAACTGTGTCATATGGTAGGTCTTGACTTTTTTCCTCTTTCTTACTTGACATTTCTTGATGAATTCAGGGAGAATCTTTGTTCTTTCTATCTTCAGCTTCTTACTAGTGTGTTGTCCTCTAGGGACTTAATAAATTTTACTTGAATGAATAATCAGAACTTCAGAACTATGACTTGGTAAGAACATTTGTCATCACTTCAGAATGTACACTACTTAGATAACAGAATTAACTCAAACATAATGGCTACATGGCCACTGTTATGTGAGATTAAGAAAGGATAAAATGAGAAGGTGAACAGGGAAGTAAAAAGGAAACCCAAACATAGAAAACCGATTAGGTGGCAGAGGCATGAGGGCTGACCTGAGGATGAATCTAGATAATGTGGAGAAAGGTTGTACATTGTCCTATATAAAAACAATTTTACTGTATGAAAATCTGAGTTTTCTTTTTGGTATATTTGATGTGTCTTTTGGAGCATCCACTTTTTCACATGTCTAGAAACCCAAATCATTCACCCTTAAAATAGTAATGTGGGCCAATGTTTCCTTTTGTCTTAAAATCTAAAAATTATCCTTTAGCAAGTTTGAAATGTAATAGCATAAGAATCCACCATAGGAACAAATCAATAGATAAATACCTATCTAATCTTGTTTCTTAGAAAAATGCAGTATCTAATGTTTCCCACTAATTTTATGATTTGGGTGTTAGCCGTTCAAGTTCTATTTGAATCTTACCCAGCTGATTCCAAATTAATCCTATGTTCTCTCTCTCTCTTGCTTCTCTACAGTACGCTGTCTGGCTAGTCCTCTGGGTTACGTGGAATGTGTTTGTTATCTGCTTCTATTTGGAGGCTGGAGACCTCTCAAAGGTAATTTACCATCTGATTTGCCTGAGTCATCAGTAGTGTGTTAACAAATCTCTTTTTAAGTAAGGCAGAGTCTCACCCTGCTCTTGTGAACTAGAGGCGCATTTCATGAAGGTAAATTGGAAGGTATTCTGATTTATATCTCTACATTTATATCATCAAAGATATGTTTGGTGTCTCACAAAAAATGTAATTTTGTGCTTTTAAGCAAAACTAGTATGAAATATTGATTATTATAGTGATCATAGAGTGTGCTTTTATAACATTAGCTGATGAGAGATTTCTGAAGCTGAACAGAAATTTTTTCAGAGAGAAAAAAATCTTGCTAATTATTCTTCCGAATATTTTTATGATTGAGCCCAAACAGTAATGTAATAATTCAAACAACTAAATGGTTTTCAGTAAAATTTTTTTTTACCAGAGGGGTAAAATTTATTATCTAAATGAGTAAAATAATGATTTTATTCTGAAACAGTCTAAAAAAGACTTTAATGCTTGCTTTTTAAATTCAGATTTTTTGTCTACTGCACGTGTGCATGTGTATGTGTATATGTGCATGGATTGCTGTTATATATTTAACAGGAATGTCTTTACTATTGAAATAATGTAGTTTATAGGTCCCTAATACCACCATTCTTCTTCTATTGGCATATACTTAATAGCAGATAAGTTAATTGAGGTAATCCATTCAGGTTAGTAGTAAATCTCAATTCTTGAGGGAATTTCAAACTTGTACTTCATACTAACTTTGGAAGCAGAAAATGCAATTTTTTTTATTTTTACTCCTATTAAAGCAGAAGACCCCTGCAAATATGTTGACAGTTTTAAAATTCAGAGATGCTTTAAAAGGCTAAAGGAGCTAAAACAAAAATAATAAAGAAGAACTGGGAATTACCTTTGGAAAAGTGTGCAATGCTACTACACACTTGCAAACTGGCATATAGCAGTTTCACAGTGTATTCAGCGATTTTGGTGTTGTTCATTTATTTTTTAACTCTGATAAGTGACTTTATATCAAGTAGAAATAATACTGATTTATTTTCATTTAATGACAAAGATGAAAGATGGAATAAGTGGTAACATTATGATATGAGAGAGAATCAAATATTCTGAGACATGCTGTTTTAGGATCCAATTTTGGGCAGGCCCTCCCCTTGTCTTGCAAAATGTGCCCTAGGGGATGACATGTCTATGGTTTTTGCAGGATATAGCAGACAGTCCTTTCAGGAAGGTGCTGTGACAGATAAAGTGAAATTGTTCAGGCTGCTCTAGGAGGAACATAGATAAGACTGTTGCCTAAAACTCACATTTCCCACTGTGCAAGAAAAGTAGAAACACCTTTCTATGCACTTGAATTCCTTGCCCAATTAATACATCTCTGCTGCTCTATAATTCATTTTCTTCAAAGAAATCCCATCCTGGAATGATTCTTAATGGCATTTGTATTTAAAATAATTGCCTTAAAATTGTAAGGCAATTATTTTAAAGGGCTCGGGCATATTGGCTGAGTAAAATGATTCAGCAGATCAGAGAGTTTGTTTAATAGAAAAACGTAGATGTGAGCCACGCTGGATGCACACATGCTATGTAATTGTGCTCAGTGTGCCAGGAGGTGATGCAGGCACAGATACAGCTCGGGCTCTCATAACCTCCAACATGAGCACTAGATCACCGTGAGGGCCCATCCTGAAAGCATTTCAGTTCCAGAGAGTTGCAATCCACACAACTAGAATTCTTCCAGTGCTTGCAGCAGATAATGATTATTCTTTGGCAGTGAAGCAGTTAATAATATTTCCTTTTCTTTTCATCTTACACACCAAGGCAAAGCTCTGCTGAGCACATGAAAATTTAATACTTTCCTCTTAACAAATAATCTAAAGTAAGCCATAAAGGGCAAAGTTAGGTGGTTGTCTGTGCTGGGTTTGTCTTTCCTTTCCTGCTCAGAGGGTTTGAGAAAGGTATATTTATACTATTTGATTCTCTAGTTGCAACTTCCTTGCGTTCTTCAGGAATACAATGCCAGTGGAAACATTGGTGATTGAAAAATGTACAGACCTATGAAAACTCAGAAATGGCACTCACTCCTGAAGTCGCTAGTCCTTAGATTATAGAATATAAACCACTGTTTCTTTCAACCACTAAAAAAATAAAATAGGGTGTCTACCATAACTGAATGAGTCAGTTAGTGTTAGAGGCATAGGAAAGAAGCATGAGGAATAGACTCAAGGAGGAAATTCTGTGGTACTTATTTATGGGGAAGGGATGCATTTATTTCCATGAAGTATTTTGTAAACAAGTGACTGCTACATAATGAAAATTGGCAAGAAGTGATAAAACATTAAGGCAAATTTTAGTTACCGCTTTAGATTTTAGAACTTTGTGTTATTTTCTACAGTTTTCTTTTCTGCTTTTCTAACTAAACTTTTTTTCTGTATGCTTATGGGCTAAACTGATTAGAGTAATAAATTCAGCATATATATTAAGTAATGGAATGATTTAATTAAAATAATATGATAACATAAGTCTGACCTGTCTGATATCCAGTTTTCTTCTTACATGTAGTCATATCGTTAATATTATTTTCCTAATATTCATAACCTATTTCTTCATTGAAAATTCTGTGAAAATCCAATATAATCACTGAAATATCAATTAACATGTTTTTAATTATGAAGTCTGTAAGATTTAAGGAAAAATAAAAGTAGTTTTATTTTTCTCCACCAGAGAAACTGCTTTTACTAAGTCAGTTAAATTAACAAAATAATGGGAATATAAAATAGTACATAGTAGCAACAAAAATATACATTTCATAATAATTAATTCCAGATTATTTATATTATTTTCATTCTTAGTTTAGATAATAGTATTGAAACTAAAAATCACAAAAAGTCCTATAATATTTTACTTCACAGGTTGATATTTTAATGGATGTTCTGTTAAGGAAACCAAGATGAAATTTGTCTATAGACCAAATGTGATATGGGCTACTGGATTAAGAGTTTTGAGAATTCCTTATATAAATAGTCATATTATTTTGGGTAGGTTTGATTGTCTTGATCATATATTGAATAGAAAAAAATTGGAAACTAACCCCAGCCATAATTGCATTGAGTAATTCTGAAAAGAAGAAAGATATGTCATTTGTTCTATAGTAATTTTTAACTTCAAAGTACATAATAGAGAGAAAACCTGTAATATGATAATTTATCTATTAGGTACATTGCCTGAGAAAATGAAATGTATGAAATATTATTTCAATTGTAATACACAAACAAAAACTTACTGATTTTCTGTATATCTGCACTAAAATTTACTTTATTGGATGTGATAAAGTTGTAAGTTATTCAGGTTGAATTTATGTTCTAACACTTTTCTTCCTCAAATGATTATTTTGAGATCTCAGGTTCTACTTTTGTAATGTATGGAGTACTATTAGTGGATGATGTACTTTTTATTAAGAAATAAAACAATAAACTTATAGACCCCAAGGGATTACTTTACACTTATAAGAGGTGAATTGGTTTTTATTTAAGCCTGTGAGACTAGGGACACACATACATATTTCTCAGGTTTCATTATACACAGGAAATTTGTCTAGTGAAAGATAACCAAAAGTGATTATATACATTGATATTTATGTTTCAGAATGAACATGTTTGAAAGCAACTTTTAGGAAGTTGCTTTTAACTTAGTTTTAAAAGTTGCTATATAAAGAATCATGTAAGGATATGGCCCGTTTAAGCTTTGGGGAATAAAATTGCACTCTTGTGAATGTAAGAGACAGGAAGAAGATAAAACCTGTCATACACTGCAAGCTATACTGAACAAATCCTTAAAACCAGATAGAAGTGCTATGTGGAATAATGTGCTATTGCAACAATCTCAGTTTTCGTTCTTTTATATCAAAATGAATTATTCATTTAGAGAGATATCTGATATTTGGATATTTTTTGCTCAATGAAATCAATGTTTATATTGCGTTCATGGCTTTATGTGTAAAAAGGTGGTATGGAGAGAAATCTGTTATAATAATTTACATTCGAATTAATACTGTTTTCTCAATGATTAAAATATGCAAGTACTAATAAAAATAATAGCGATAAAGACTAAACAAATATCAAGATGACAAAATATTGGATTCATATTTTTTATTTTGCTTTTCATAGTGAAAAATTGTATAGTATAAAAAAACTTCACTAGTGCTAATTTAATTAGGAAAATTTTGATTTCTGGCTATCCAGGTAGCTTTTGCTTTAGGGTGCAGAGTAAAATGCTCTATGCTTAGTAATAATTAAATATAATTCTTTCCTAATTCTAAAAATGAACCATCCTATTTGGCCAACCTCTTTCCCCTTATTTTTCTTGATAAGTCATTGAACTGTAGTGCTTATTTTTTATTTCTTATTTTCTTATTTCTTTTATTTTCTCCTATTTCCTTTCCTTTGCTTTACTTTTGTCCTTCCTTGTAATAACCTTACAGTGAGCAATAGGGTCCTTGAACCTCTTTAGTTCTGTCTATATTCTTTCACTTGAAAATGCTATCTACTGTCATAATTTAAACGATCATCTTTACACACATATGTCTCTCAGATTTATATCTTTAGTCCTGACCTTGTTGCTAAGTTCAAGTCTCACACTTCCAACTTCCTGCTGGTGTCATATCAATTCCATTGTCACCTTAAATTCAACATGTCTAAAAGGATTTATCATTATCCCCAAAGAATTCAACTTCCTGAATTCATTTCTTAATAAAGGAAGAAAAAAGCAAAAAAAAAAAATAAAAGGCAATATTCACTTTGAAAAAATAAATAGAAGAAGAAAAAACAATTTTTTAAGTATAGTGCAGAAATCTTTTAGATTAACCATAGGATATAAAGCAAGAAATATAATGGTGTGTGTGTGTGTGTGTGTGTGTGTGTGTGTGTGTGTGTTGCAAACTTCAGACACTAACAAGCTGAAAACAGGAGGGATCTGTTGAAGGAATGACTACTCTGGAAAGGTATTCGCCAAAGATATGAGCTGACCTTTAAAGATGTTGTTCCCAGGAGGCATTCGCTGATTCTGGATGGGGTAGGAGGCTTGGAATTCAGGCTTTGAACCTGTAGAATGCTATTTCTTGGGAATTTATAAATCAGCATAGCTTTGAGGGAGGCAGACTCAAACATATGGACAATTTTTCTCTTAGGGCATTTGGTGAATTCTGTACTAGGCTAAAAATATAAATGAAGACTCTGAAAAAATATACTGAAAAAATTTTGGCAGTCTTGCAAAATAAGTTTGAAGATAAGGGAGGAACTGTACAGAATAAATTAGATTTATAGTTGAAAATACCTGGAAAAAGCCGGGCATGGTGGCGCACGCTTGTAATCCCAGTACATGGGAGGCTGAGACAGGAGGATACAGGTTCGCAGCCAGCCTCAGCTACTTAGTGAGGTCCTCCGCAACTTAGTGAGACCCCGTTTCAAAATAAAGAATAAAAAATAGGGATGGGGGTGTATCTCAGAAGTAGAATGCCCCTGGGTTCAACCCCCAATAATACTGCAAAAAAAAGAAATACTTGGAGAGTGAGCCAAAGACAAACTAAATATAAACTAAAATATTACCAGGGCTAAAATCCAGACTCAACTCAGTACAGTCCTTGATTGAAGTAAGCTGATCAGCCATCATTTTATCTGTCTAGTTGAAGAAAGGGGAAACATCTCAAGAGAAAGAGCATTGTCTCAGATCTTCATGGTTGACATGTATGAGACTAGACTAATTTAAAATACTTAAACATGCTAAAATAAAGAACCTCATGACTAAAAGTGAAGAAAAACAACAGAAAATTGAAATATACCAATAGGTAATTCACATATTTTAATTACCTAATAAGGACTTAAAATACATTAAAGAGAATAAAGGAAAAAACCTAAAGATTGTATAGTGAAAGCTGAAGAATTTATTCTCAGAGAATTGGGATCTGTATGAAGAGTCAAATGGAAATTCTGGAAATAAAAAACATACCTAAAAGTAAGAACTCATTAGGTGGGTTTAATAGTAGATTTAAAACAGTAGAAGATAAGATTGATGAATTTGAAAATGGGTTGATAGAAAATATCCAAATTGAAGCACAGGTATTAAAAGATATACACAGAAAGAATTTAAAAATAGTAAAGGATTTCAGAATCACACGGGGCTTATAAAAATGTCAATGTAGAAATAGTTGAATTCCCCAAAGAGAGGAAAGATAAAATTGGACACAAGCAATATCTAATGTGAGAACAGTAAAAATTGTCCCAAACTGAATAGATCAACCCACAAACACAAAATTGTTCTCCCACCTCAAGTAGAATAAATAGTAAGAAAACCACATCCAGGTATAGCTGATAGGACTGTTGAAAACCAAAAATAAAATCTTAAAAGCCACTGAAGATAGAAGACCTGTTGCCTTCAAAGAAACAGCAGCAGGAGTTGATGGCTTAGCAGAAAAGATGCATCTAGAAGGCAATTGGGTGACACCTTTAAAGCACTCTAAAATTGCCAACCTATAGTTCTATATCCTAAATAATGCAATAGACCAATCAAGGTAAATAAAAGCATTTTCAGACAACAAGAAATAAGATCTTATTCCCAGGAAACCTGCACTGGAAGAAATACTAAAGAGAGTTTTTCAGGAAGAAGAGGGGGAAAAAATCCTAGAGAGAAACAAAGAAAGGAAATAATAGACAGGATAGTGATGTGGTAAAATATAATTATAAAGCAATAACAGTGGAATCTTTTGGGATTTAAATATATTTGCAACTAAAATGTATAACAATAATAACACAAAAGGTAGAAAGAAGTTAATGTGTTCTAAGATTAAACTAAAAACCCAAATAGTCTTTTATCCATTAAAGAAATTAAGTCATTAATTAAAATCTTTTGACAGAAAATAAACTTAAAAACCCACTTTATGTCCACATGGTTTCAATGGTAAATTCTAAAAAACATTACTTAAGAGTGTTGCAATACCAATATTATACAATAAATGAATGAAGAATGTATCTCATCTTATGAAGCCAGCATAACTTTGCTTATTGGGCATAGGTTTGTTTGCCAAATGACCTAGAGATTGCAGAATCGAGATGCAATAGTATAAATAAGAATAAATAAAATATTGAATGTCTACTCATAACTTTATATACAATTATATGATATTTTTACTATACTATATTATTTACTTATGTTTTGTTCTTTCCTACTCAACTTCAATTTCCTAAAAGACTCTATGTCATCACCACCATTCAGGGGAAAGTCTGCCACTGGTCTCTCACACATAGTGAGGAATTACAGGATCAATTAAGAAGATTTTAATTGTTTATAAATAAGCCCACTTGATATACCATAAAACAAGTTCAGCCAGTTGCTTTCATCAATATATTCTAATTATTTGTTTGCTTAACTATCCCTTCTTCAGTGTAGGGATCATGTTTTATTCATTTCCTAAGACTCAGAGAAATGCCTGGCATGTTAAAAATGCTCATTAGAATGAAACCAAATGGTAATAGACTGGGTTTCAATAATTGTCTAGATCCACAAATACAGCTGCTGGGGCTTTTCCTTCAACTCCATCATTATGGAGTATACAATAATGGGATGTACATTTCCCATGGTTGGTCCAGCACTCTATAGTAGTAGCAAGAACAAGGAAAGGAGTCAAGAAGTGGGTTCCCTACAATCATGCTTACCAAAATTCACAATCATATGACTCACCTGGAGATATTTTAAAAATAGAAATTCTAGTTCCTTTGGAGTGATGCCTTTGTTATTTTATCCCTGAGAAAATTCTACATGTTGACATTCTTGTTTGTCCATCAAATATATTTTGAGTCATAAGTATAAGATTGCTAGGAGACTTCACACAAGGCCCATGGAGAGTTCTTGACTTCTGGTTGACTTTTGAAGCAGGAATCCTAACATAGTACTTGACATTTGTGCATAAGCAAACTTACCATTTGATTTATTACTTAATACTGACTCTAACTAATCTATCAAGTGAAGCAACCAAATAGATAACCAGAGCTCTGAGAAGAACTTTTGCTTAAATATATCATTTAATACCCATGTCATTTTGTATGGAAAAAAATCCCTTTCAGAAATGTCCCCATACATTTCTTCATGATGGAACCAGTCCAAAGTGCAGCTGGCCATGCAAATTATATTTGCATCATTCCTAAAATTAAAATTGAACCTCCGGAAGCTGTGGATCCCAATTCCCAAAGTAATGAAACTCTTGTATGCCCAGGACAGCTTTTATTGACAACTGTGCTTGGAAATTCCCATTATCTCAGCCCTCCTTACTCTTTTTAAAAAACAGTATAAACCATGTCACAGTTCTGCTGTTTTGTCTCCTAGTTGAGTAGAATCTCTCTCCCCACAAAACAATCTAAATGGCATCTACAGTTTCTACAACTCTAGTAAACTAACTGCTTTACTTTCTACTTTCTTAGTTTGATATCTTTCCTTCTTGTTAATATCCTCTCTTTGTGCCCCAGTGGATGTCAAGAATCCCATCCTTCTATTTGTAGGGCTTAAAAAGTGTCCTGAATGTTTAAAGTGGGGCTTTTCATTTAGAAGAGTTTCCATGGACATGAACTAGAATTATTGCTACAGAATGACTTATAGATATCATGCATGTAAAATATTGGTAGAAGGTCCTTCTTGAGAGCAGTGTGAATGGTCAGCCTGAGATGCTGCATGGAATAACTGAGTGGTCACCAGACCTGACTCCCAGGAATGTTCATGCTGCTGGCCAGGTTCACTGTGCCAGCTGCAGAATGTGGATTCGGGTAACATGCAGAGCTCCCAATTCAAAGGCACATCCTATCTCAAGATGGCACTTCCTCTTGCTCTGTTCTTTCTGAGAATGGCCTTGAATGGTTCGAACCCTGCTTTCTAATCTGTTATTAAAAAGTAAGTTATGTACAATTTTTTCTATCCAACCTTTCTTTCTAAGTAACTTTTTATCTTCTCTTATAAATCAAAAGATTTAATTTCAAAGCTATCATTTCTGATGTGGACTTTGAGAGGCTCTTTTGGAGGTAAAAAATAAAATCAAGCATTAACTATTACTTTTTGTGTTCCTACTAAAACCAGACTGATTCTCTTTGAAGCAATGAGGATGTTACTAGCTCACAAAGAAAAGTTTACAGAAAGTAAGTTTACAGAAAGTAAAAAAATGAAAGTGTAGAAATTAATATCCCAGTATATTCCCTACTAGAAATGAAAAAACCCAGAAGCATAAATTATCTTCATAAATAAAGATTATTCCAGAATAGTAATTTTATTCTATGCTCAATTCTAAACAGCTGTTTTTTTATACGCTTATCATGTGCAGAGCCATCTGAAATTATAAGAATACATTTGCATTAAGAGTTCCATGGCTTTACATTTAGAAATATTCAAAATTTTCAAAAAGTTAAAAGCCAGTTTTAGAAAACCTGAGAATAGTTAGTCTAGATTAGATTTATGTCTTATTAAGTGGGCCTTTAGATCCTGAAATAGTTTCAGAATTTACCTTAATATTATGTTCCATTCAGCATGGTCCACACCAGCCCCTAGTCTGCTCTCAGTCTGTGACAAGGTCTCTGACCTTATCAGCATCTCCCCCTCCATTGTAAACCATCACCCAAACGTGACCCCTGGAACTCATGGGCAAACTTAATTGGGATTGACCACTGGCAAATTAGCTTTAGAGCACAGAATGTCAATGTCTTTGCTTGCAGATTCACCCAGGGACAGTTGGTGTTTTGATGAACTGGGAGAAAATATATAAAAATACAACTTAAGGGATAGTAAATAGTGAAATAGATCATTTTTTCCTGCTTCTAGCATCCAGAGTTATTTGGCAAAGAAAGAGCAAATAAGAGGACTATTTTCCTTGCTTTTCATATGGTAACAAACCTATTCTTTTCTGTTCTGTACTTAAAATTTACATTTAAAATGCAGTTGAACCTTTGGATTAGTAGTTTAGAGCACTATAGGTAACCAGGGAGCAATGTTCAGTAAATAGTATGTTATTAGATGCAAAGAAATACAAAGAAAATGAGACTATTTCATTCTCCTGATTGAGAATTGCATCAAGAAATTTTGAAATATTTAAGTTGTTTTAAGTTTCAAGGTAGCACTTAAAGTGTTACTTTCTCTCCTCCCCTTTAAAGATTACATTTTAAAAATTTAATAAAGGAAAATGTGTACACAGCCTGTTGCAATCAGAAAAGCAGCTTAGAAGGGTAAAAAGAGGAGGCTGACTCACTAATAAACAGCCATTTATGGAATATAATTAGTTTTTTCTTTTTTCTTTCATTACCACATGTAACTTGCCAGAGGAATGAGTCTAATGGTAATTGTAGAACTCCGGGGTTTTCACACGCATAGGTGTAATATATAAAACTGAAGGAATTAGGAGGTATTTCAAGAAATGTCATCTTTCTCATAGTGGAAAAACTAGGCATTTTGTAGCAAAGTCACTGCATTGATACCATAGGGACACACTGTTCCTTTCTTACTCTGATGAAAAAATCTCTAGTGACAGGTCTTCAAATCTTTTATTTGAATCACAAGTGAGAATGAGTTTGGTGCTCTCAATTAGTCCCAAGTGGGGAACCAATATCACACAATTTGGCGCACTCTGCAATTGCTCCTGGAGAGATCCGCAGCTATATAGGCACTCTGAAGGGTTGTGACCCTCCTGGGGGTAGCCCCGGTAGGTGAGATTCATCAGGCAACTGCGGAATGGATGGACTCAAGCTCCTGCACTCCGATTTTATGAGTACAATTAATCCATTAAGCATTTTTTATACCCAGACCCCCCACTACTTACTTTTTAACGCATTTATATAGCCTGTTAACTGCGGCATCATAGCGCGTTGGATAATGAATTCAATTCTTCTTGTCTTTTTGCTTCCTGTTTCTTTCTTCTGGATGAGAAGAAAAAGGTAGCTGAGTTTAATATTACAAAATAGCCGAATAATTGGTACTGTTGGAAATTTTTTTTCTCTTTAAGTTATCCCTCAAGCATTTAAAGCTAGAAGCATTATTTTGAAAATAAAGTGAATAGAATGTTAACTAATAGAAATAATGGATGTAAAATGTACAGTATAAGACAATAAAGTATTACTTCTTATGGAATAATGAGAAAAGAGCGTGGCACTGTAATCTCCTAACCCTGGACAGATGGGCTTTCTTAGTCTGTGACTAATTGCACTTTTTGAGATTGCAAGTTCTAGCAGCTTTACAGTTTTCTTCAAGATAGGTGAAAACGCACACATGAGCATTATAGATGTGATTTATAAGGGTTGTAACATTTTTCAGGTTTAGATCACTTTCCTGGTTGTGAGCATTTTATTTTCTGAGTAATGATATTCTCTTGAGTATTGCATAATATCAAAATCTCCCTACAGAGGCACAAGGATATGATCCCATTTGGAAAACATCAAACAGTCAAGCTAAAATGCAAATGAAAAAAAAACCTAATATTTTCTCTGAAAATTATGAAACACTAAATCTAAAGATACATGAATATTGAACAAGGAAAGAATAAAATAATTATGTATTCAAAAATAAGGAGAATCTGGAACAGTTTTGATGATAAATGTGTTGGTCCTTCAAAAAGCTCTCATGACAAAACAATGTAAATAATTATACAAGGTATTATTTATGGAAGGAATTTGGCTTCAGTTTCATATTCTTAGAGGGATTTTATAAACTAAATCATTATTTGATCATATTTTTGGCCAAATTTCAAGTTTCATTCTCTCAGGATGTGTTAACAGCAGAAAAATAGCATGAAGAGACAACATTTTGAGCAGGTCATGCAAGCTCTCTGTCTGTGACATCTATCGCCCTTCAGATCTCCAGGGTCTGTTCGATCGGCATTTATTTTTCCTGAAGCTGTCCACTCACTTGAAAAGGTTGCCCTTCCAGGAGAGGGGAAAGCCAGTCTTTGAAATTCACTAGGATTAGTGCCTTCAGAATTTTCTAATGATTTTGTTGTTGTTGTTTGTCTTAATTGATAAACTGCCTTAAAAGAGAGGAATCTCAAGTTTACTTCTTGCTGAGATGTTCTCTTTAGGAAAATATGCTTACACGTTTTTTA
Source organism: Glis glis (assembly GCA_004027185.1). Lineage (NCBI taxonomy): Eukaryota > Metazoa > Chordata > Mammalia > Rodentia > Gliridae > Glis > Glis glis. The sequence continues at coordinate 26,113 of PVJS01000828.1, forward strand.
AAATTCTGGGAAAATATTCTAACTTGAATATAAACAATTCACCATGTGATGAATTTACATTCAATTTTCCTGTATATTCGGAGGATAACCTCAGTTTATGTATCAAAGTTGCATACATCTAAATCATTGGCAAATACTCTTTATCATGATTCTAGTTCTTATTCAGTATTTTTAATCAATATATATTATTAATATGCTTTGTTTAAGACCTGAGAAATAGGTCTTTATTAAAAATATTTAAACATTATAGGTCCTACATTTGAATGAACTTAATGTAAAAAAGAAAAACTCCCAATTTTTCTGAGCTTTGTCAAAATGTATGAAGTTTAGACACTGTGTGTGTGTGTGTGTGTGTGTGTGTGTGTGTGTGTGTGTGTGTGTAGTACTGGTGATTGAACCCAGGGCCTCACACATGCCAGGTAAGTACTCTAACACCACTGAGCCACATCTCCAACCCTGGATATTATTCTAAGTATAGTAAAACACTTTGAAAAGGGTAAAAATGATGTGATCCAGTTTATATTTATATAATATCACTATGACTGATATGGAAATATTCTATTGTGGTGGAAAGAATCACAAGAGAAAAAGCAGTTTGGGAATGTCTAAATTAGATGCCTCTGGCTTGAATTGAGGAGATAGCAGGAGATGTAGTAAAGCGTGTATATGTCAATGTCATGTGAGATTACATCTGGTTGTATTCTCAATATTGCATGAGAGGAATGCAGCAGAATTTGCTAATGTCTTGGATGCAAGAATAGGAAGAGAACGCGCAAGGTTGACTAGGTTTGTAGTCTGAGTTGTCATAATTTGGTGTTTCCATTTGTTGAGATGGGGAAGACAGGCAGCAAATTTGGAAACAGAGGAGTATGTGTGCAGAGTCAGTTACTCTCTTTTGTTGACATTGTGTCTGAGTTTTCCTTTAGATATACCAGGCAGTACTGCCAAGTAGACTATAGGACATGCCAGTCATAGATTTAAGAGGTTCTAAATAGTAGATATAAATTTAAGTCATTAGTATATAAATGGAGTATAAAGGTCCATGAAAGAATGAAATCCCTTGGAAAAAGCACATAGAGAAAGAAAGAGTATAAGGGCTGTGCTTGGAAGCGCTCCAACTTCTCAGGCCTGAAGAGGGATCCAGAAAAGGAGACCAAGGAGGAGTGTCCCACCAGGTAGGAAGAAAGCCTGGAAATGTGTATCCTAAAGGTTCTGAGGAGTTTGGTTAAAAAAAAAAAAAACTTAAGATGAAAGGAGGATAATGAAAGTTTAAAAGTGGATATTAACCATGGCAAATCAGAAGTTATTGCCCACTTTGATAAAAGTAGTTTTGGTGAAGAAAGCATAAAGAAGGTTTTAATAATGAGGAGTAATGAGGTGAGAAAAAACTAAAGACACTGAGTCAAGTCAGCTTTTTAATGGGGTGTTGCTTTGAGAAACAGAAAAATAGAACCGTAGGAAAAGAGAATTAGGGGAGTCTGGGGAGGTTTTATCTTTTGTTTTTACAGTCAGCCTTCTGTATCCATGGGTTCCACATCTGCAGATTCAACAATCTATGGGTCAAAATTATATAAAAAAATTAGTTGGTACTGAGCATGTACAGATTTTTTATCTTGTCATTATTCCCTGAATAATACAGTATAGCAATAATTTACATACCATTTACTTTGTAAAAATCTAAAGATGATTTAAAGTATATGAAGCCGGGCATGGTGGCGCATGCTTGTAATCCCAGTACTTTGGGAGGCAGAGACTGGAGGATCCGGGTTCGCGGCCAACCTCAGCGCGCATGTGCGCACGCGTGATCTCTCTCTCTCTCTCTCTCTCTCTCTCTCTCTCTCCCTAGTGAGGCCCTCCGCAACTTCATGAGACCCAGTTTCAAAAATAAAGCATAAAAAAAATAGGGCCGGGGGTGTAGCGCGGAGGTAGAACGCCCCTGCGTTCATTCCCCGGTACCGCAAAAATAAATAAATAAATAAATAAAATATATGAGAGCCGGGCGTGGTGGCTTGTAATCCCAGTACTTGGGAGGCTGAGACCCGAGGATCCAGGTTCGCAGCCAGCCTCAGCTTCTTAGTGAGGCCCTCCACAACTTAGTGAGAATAAAAAAAAAATAGGGCTGGGGGTGTAGCTCGGAGGTAGAATGCCCCTGGGTTCAATCCCTGGTACCGCAAAAATAACTAACTAACTAAATAAATAAATAAATAAATAAATAAAGTATATGAGGAGATATGTGTAGGTTACATGCAAATACTACTCCAGTTTAGATAAGGGGATTGAGTATCTGTGAATTTTGCTATCTACAGGGGGCCTGGAACCAATTCCCCTCAGAAACCAAAGGAAAACCTTATTTTGTTTGTTGAATGCTGATATCTGGGCATGTTTATGTGCTGATAGAAACAACCTAGTGGGAGGGAGAAACTGATGGTGTCAGAGCAAAGTTCCTGAGAAGCTGAGAGAGGATGGAAACGAGCATTGACCTGGAGGGTTTGCTCTCAGGGAGGAACAGGGACAGGGAATCTAGCAAAAGGAGAAAATATAGCGAGGATGTGTAAATGCTCACAGAGTGGTGGGTTTGGAATTTCATCAAAGAAGATAGAAACTCTTTTAAATGTCTCTGTATGCTTCTGTAAAAGAAAGGTCAAGGGAAAAGGGGTAAGGAGTTAGGGTTTTGAGAAAACGGGGGAAATGTACATAAATGGAGTGACCCATGAGAATGTACTTAGCATTGATTGTCTAATGATAGTGACACTGATTTGCTAAGCCAACAACATAGTCGCCCAGGCTTACTAGGACCTGTGAAACTCATGGAGGCTGATAGGTTGAGCAGCCATGATGTGAGCCACCATGGCCAGATACCTGTCATCATTACCATTCTGTACTTTTGAACCAATTAAGCAAATTAGACTCAGAGAACTGGCTAGTGAGTAAGCTTATTTAGGAATACTCTTCTGTATTGATTTCTTACACATGAAGGTTTTTAAATGTTTTTAAGTGGTATTAGTAATTAAAAGGCAACTTTATTTTTTTATTATTTTATTATACTTTTATTGGTGCATTATAGTCTCACATCATAATGTAGTTCAGAGTGATAGGGATATATATGCACACAGATGTTGGTAAAAGTGTCTTCTCATAGATATATCTAGAAATTGAGACAAAGTGTATATGTAATGATGTGAAAACATTATTTATATTGGGGAGAATACGTTTCTATATACTCACTATAGAACAGTTAATTGACTTATGATATATCCATAGGTAGTTCTATTTTATAGTCCCTTTAAGATAAAAAATAGTTCTAAAATTATAGTAAAGAAACTAATTCTGTAGGAAAGCATTTATCACATGGCGTTCGAGGCCCTTTCTGAAGTGATTTCCCTGCCGCTCTTCACCTGCTGATGGCTTTGTGGAGGGCTGCCTTCTGCTGTTCATCAAACCTTCCAAGTAGATTCATGTGCCACTCCCTCTGTTCAGATACATGTATTTAAGTCTCTTAGGGTCTATTGTCACCCCTTCAAAAAGGTGTCCTAGGATATTCTCTCTAAAACAGTTGCTCCAGCTCTCACACCTATTACCTGTCTCTACTTCTAGTCATAGTACTTATCATAGTTTGACATTAATTTTTATATTTATTTGATTATTTGTGTAATGTTTATCCTTTTTCGTCTGTGTACTGAGAATAACACCATCAGGAACTCACTAAATATTCAGTACATAAAATATTTAATGAATCGATAATGAAGTACAAGTTGAACATCCCCAACCCCAAAATCCAAAATGCTCTGAGATCCAAAATGTAATGAACACTGACATGATGTGACAAGTGGAAAATTCCACATCATGAAACTTTCTTTCATGTACAAAATTATTTAAAATATTATATAAAATTACTTTCAGATTATGTAGGTAAGGTGTATATTAAATATAAAGGAATTTTTTGTTTAGACTTGGGTCTCATCCCTAAGATATTTTATTGTATATAAATATATATATATAAATATATATATATGTTGTATATATAAATATATATATTTTTCATTATATATATGTAAACATTATACAATCTGAGGAAATCCCAAACCTGAAATACTTCTGGTCCCAAGCATTTTTTTTTTTTTGTGGTACCGGAGATTGAACCCAGGGGCTTTCTACCTCCGAGCTACACCCCCAGCCCTATTTTTTATACTTTATTTTGAAACCAGGTCTCACGAAGTTGTGGAGGCCTCACTAAGTAGCTGAGGCTGGCCGCGAATCCGGATCCTCCAGTCTCCGCCTCCCAAGTACTGGGATTACAAGAGTGCGCCACCACGCCCGGCCCTGGTCCCAAGCATTTTGAAGAAGCCATACACAACCTGTAGTAACATTTAATGAACTCGCTATGTGTTGAGATCTATTTTTGTTCACTCAGAAAGATCTCATTTCACTTAGGAAGCAGAACTAAAAGGAGCCAATACTACTCTATACAGCAAATGAAGAACCAAATCAAAACAATTTAAGGTACTACAGATAAAAACCAGAAAAGTTGCTCTTCATCCAGCCAATATAATTTTATTCTCATTTTACTTCTCTTAGTTCATGAGAAGGTGTGGTTGAAACCAACATCTTCTCCAAGAAGTAATAAGGATAGAGAATTAAGAAAGAAGAGGAGGACATTTTTTAAATAAAGAAGGAGGGAAATTATTCTAGTAAGAATAAACATCTCTGTCTGTAATTTGGCTCTGCCAGGGGCCTGGTTGGGGCCAGCTGTGGTTGCAGGTGGTGTGGTCTCCAGGATGAAGAAAGCACATGGGACTGTCATCTGGAAGAGAAAAAACAGCAACTTTAATCTCAGGGCCATCACTTATATAGGGTTCCGGGCAAAATTGTTCACATCCACATCAGCGTGGACATGTACATTCGTGATACCTCCTTGGCGTGGACTTGTGCATGTACTTGTGCATGTATGTATGGTGCACGTCCACATCAGCGTGACATGCGCATGCGCATTGTGCTTTGTCTAGTCATGCCTTACACAATTGTGTCTGTGTGGGATATGCACTCATGCACTGCTGCACAGGATGAGCGCACATCTGCAGCTTCACTGGCCAGGTAAGATTGTGTCCACACCGCTGACCTGTAATCCCTCTGGGCCCCACACTCCACCCCCTACAGGGTGGTGGTGTACAACTTGACCCAGAGAACATTACGTGGGATCCAAAGACCACAACAGCAATAAAGGGCACAACAAGAAACTATTATTCGTCCAGCCACACAAGCAAGGATAGTCAATACCCATCTCCAGTAGGAGCCCAGTGAGTTCCACGAGGTTGTAAGTGGGTCCACCTGTAAGACCTGAATAGCCTGTACCTCTGCATCCATTTCCTCTAAGGCTTGCTGTACCAGTGGCTGGTGGTCTGGAATATACACACAGCATTTTACATGGAGAAGAGCACATGTTCCACCTTGGGCAGCAGTGAGCATATCTAATGCCATTCTATTCTCTAAAATCACCTTCTGCATCTAGGTGGTTTCATCCATTAAGAGGGAGAGTCCTTCAGCACATATTTAAAGCTTCTGCAACATGTTGGGCTAAGGCTTCCACCATAGCTCTACATCTATAGTACCACCCCCTGGAACAAGCAAAGCTAACATAGTTCTTGGGGCAACCATCCAACAATTCAATTGGTCACAGACCAGTTTACCTGTTCTACACAAAAAAGGTGTTATCCTTACAAATTCTACATGTTTCCCTCTTAACCAGCCCCCACCCATAGCATATCCCAACAAGGGGGGGCATTATTAGGAGTTGGGCCCAACGAGTCCTCTATTACATGGCATCCTTCATCCCATTCTGGGCTGCTGTGGTTTCAGGTTCATAAAGTAGTCCAGTTGTCTGCAGTAGTGGGAGGGATTCACCACAGGAGATCTTTGGCAATCTCCATTGGTAGCTAGGTGCAAACCCAGCAATGGGAGTTATTCAGACTTGCAAAGGTATGTGCCCAGGAAAGCAGGCTGTTCCCTGCTGTTAACCTGGATGGTAGGACAGGGCAGAAAGACAGACCATTATAGGTCAGTTCTTCCCTTCCAGGAAGATGCAGGTTACATGCTCATCTTGCTAATATTCTTCACAGAATATAAGGGAATAGGCTATAGTCTTATGACCTGTGTGCCTTTCAAAATTTTGCCTTCCACCTGTGGGGGAAGCGTGCCCCGTATCGTGCAGGGCCAGGCAGCTATCCCAGGGTCCAGCTGCAACTGGGACTTCTGTCCCAGGCCCCATAGCTCCAAGTGTGCCACCCATGGCTTCTGCAAACAGCAGGGCCACACCCAGACATCTTGCCACCCTTGGGGCCAAGGGTTTAGGTGCAGGGAGTAAGAGGGCTTCTCTCCTCACCTCTGGTCGCACCTGGAGGTTTTCCAAGCTCCCTGTCACCTTCAAAGTCAGGGACATTTTTGCTATTACCTTATCTAGGCGGGTCTGCCCAGTGAGACCAAGGTTGCTCATTTAAAAGCCACACTGTCACAGGCACTTGTGCCCACCACCTCTTCCAATGGGGAGCCAAGGCCTTCAGCTTCTCCTTCAGGAGTCCATTAAAGCTTTCAATCATTCTGGCTGCTTGGGACCGGACTTGCACTAGAGCATCAGCAGTATCGTTCCCGGGGGTCTGTAAAGGCCTATGACCTGGAACATGATGTATAATAGCTCCTTCCCGGAGCTATGTATAATAGCTCCCCATTTCCACAGGTTCTCCGACATATCCTTGCCCCACAATAGGCCATACCCAATCAACAAGTCTTGTGCTGTCCATCGGGGCAGCCACAAGATTAACCCACAGTAGACTGCCCATCCATCTATAGAGACAAGGCCCAGTCTCCTTCATGAGAACTAACCAAACACTCTGGAGCCTGGCCAATTGATTGCAGTGTCCAGCACCTGTCTCATACCATGCGGTGGGCTATAAAGCCACACACTTGGGCGGCTACCCATAACAGGAGCCATCAGTATACCATGCTTTCGTTGGGTATAGGGGCCCTCCCTTCCTCATAGGGACTTGGGGTGTCTTCCACTTCCATGGGGTCTGAGGGGGCTATCACTGGGAACTACTTTGGCCCTAACAAAGCTTTCTCTTCCCCAAGGACTTGGGGCATCTCCCACTTCCACGGGTTCTAAGGGAGCTGCCACTTGGAAATGCACTGGCCCCAACAAAGTATGCACCTGTTTAGACAAAAAGCTACTAGAAAACTGTGCCCATTGCTCTAAGTATACAACCCACTTTTTCAGAGTGGGTATTTGGGCTATCCCTGTCTGGGGGGTCTGAGTCCAGGACCTCAGCCAGTCTTCAATAGGGTAGGTAGTTGGCATTATCACTGACCCAATACCTGTAATGGATTCATGAGCTAAGAGAACAACATATACAGCTTCTGAATGTTTTTCAATGAGAGAGTAGTGCACCTATGCTCCTTTCCATAGCTTTAAGCAAAACCCAATTGGGATATTCTTAGTGCCTCGCTTCTGCCATAACCCCCATCCTGCATCATCCACTTGAACTGTTAGCAGGAAAGGAAGGGCAGGGTCTATTACCTGCAAAGTTTGTGCCTACACCACCACCCTCCTGCTGGAAATAAATGCACTTTCAATTTCAGGGGTCCAATCCCAAATTTTCTCCTTACAGAAAAGACATATAAGGAGTGCATAAGAATAGCTAAGTGGCGTATAAACATTTTCCCAAACCCCAAATTACCCAAATACATCTGTAACTGCTTGACTGTTCCTGGTTTATCACTGCTTTGGTATCATCTGTTTGACCATTCCTGGTCTATCATTGCTTCTGGTCTCATCCTAATGAGTATTACCAATGTCAATCTCAATATCCTGTATGGAGAAGTGAGGGGGGCATAGAAAGGGAGATGGGGGAAAGCCCACCAAGTGCTTTATGCATATATGTCACAATCATTATGAACTACATTAAGATATGAGACTATAATACATCAGTAAAACTACATAAAAAAATCCCAATGACTGAAACTATTCACCCAGTGCTGCCTTGAGTTTTATCTAGAGCCTCATCTTTCTGTTAAGCCATGGCCCTTATGTATATCGACTATAAAGGGTCTAATTATTGGTAGCAAGAAAGGCCAGAGAAGTAATGAACAATTTTGAGATTTGAGGTATTTATGTAGGAAGAAAACTTCAAAGGAATTAAAATTTCAGGTCTCCTTAATTGGAGATATAATGTCCTTAAAAGAAAAACAATACAAAATCCACAACTCTTGACCCAAACTGTCCCACTAAATCACATACTATATCCACTTCCTTTTAACCACATGCACACATGCAGATATATAAAATGTTTTCTTTCCTCATAGTGTGATTAAATAAGATTTGCAAAATGACTACTTGGTGAGATTATTATAAGGCACTTGAATTCATATTTTTATAGTAAAAAGCCAAAGTTGTTTTTGATCTATTGTTTATTTTTTAGTTTGAATAATGCAAAATGCTTTCATAAAAAAGACAGGCAAATGCTAAGCAGACAGAACCCTGTATTGTGAAATACATGGGTGCATTAAAAAACTACATAAAAAAGTTTCCTACAAGGATAATTAGCCCCAAATGTGTACACTCAGTATTTTCCCAAAGCAAATTTAATTTAATTCTATTTCCAAATTTAAAAGTTTTCTGTCTTTATTAGGTCAGAGAACATGTGACAGAAATAAACTTTCTTGTATCAGTGCCTTGGATATTAAATACCACAGTTTAATGTCCTCCTCATGTCCAGCCCTGAAATTTACTACACAATACAAAACAGAATTATGTGATGTATTTTAAAACCATTTTTTGTAATATTATTTTTCTCCTGTTGGTAAATATAATTTATCTTTGATTTTTAGTCTTTTGTGAGAAAATGGCATAAAAATCCATTCTATTAATGATGTTTGCTTTTATCTACAGGTGTCCTAATTTATAAAAGAAGACATGTTTCCTTTAAAATTGATCTATTGGTTGAATTTTGACCATGCTGCCCTACAAATTAACTTCTGATTCAACCAGTTATTCTCAATGAAGGAAATTTGGTACTGTCAGTAATGTTGATAGATGCTTGGTAAACAACATTACTTCGTATCATCCATTTAATGTGGGTTTTGGATTACAGACAGTTTTCTGATCTATGGAGCCAGAAAAAAAATTAACCAATTTAATATCATACAATCTAGATGGAAAAGATATTATAGTGTCACTCAAAACTCGTGCCATTCCATGTCAGTGCACTGTTTGACATTGGATACATTGAAACAATATTTCATAAATCTTTAGATCTTGTAACTTATTAATAGTCTATCATTTCAATCCTTCATTTCTTCCCCTTTTTGGGCCTTCCTTCTTTTCCTTCAACAAATGTTTTTGAGCAGCAATTACAAGCTCTGGGCCCAAGGGTCACAGTAGTGAGCAAGCCAAACCCAGGTCTTCTGCTCATATTTCTTAATGTCTAGCAGAAAAGAGGTAATTAAAGCATAATTGCAATGATGTGTGACGAGTGTAAAAATAGAGCATGCATAAGACAGAAATCGCATTGGAATCCAACTGAAGTTGAAGGAAAGACCCTAAAAATTAATATTTCAGGGGATACCAGAAGGAGGAATCAGGGTTGTCTAGGGAAGAGTTGGGAAAGAAGAGACCATCCTGGTAGAAGGTTGAAACCTTGAGGGGCCATGGGAACAAGAGAAAGAGGGACAAGATGGTAAGAGGTGAGGCCGGAGGATTCGGCATAATCTTAAAAACCTTATAAAACATTCAGTAATTTAGACTTTACCACGAGGAGACTGAGGGGCACATGGAAGGTTTTCTGGCAGTGGAGTGATAAACACAATCTGCATTTTAGGAAGATAACCAGAGTGATGTTCTCTACAGCCAGGGTGCAGTAATGTGCCTCAGTAGTTCTCAGTGTTGCCTGCTACTCAAAGGAAGGTCCAGAACTCCATTTTCCCATCCCAGGAGACTCCATCCTCCTCTCTGTTACATATACAGAATCTCCATCACCTTCTAGAAACTCTAGAGAAGAGTTCAGCTCATTTGAATTCTGCCACATTAAGTCATCTGTGATGGCTGAGTAGGTATCATCTGAGGTATGGAATCTGGGTGAAATTTCCGGTCCTTTTGGATGCTCTCCATATCAGTAAGACTTCTTGCTTCAAGAGTAGTTACACTTACTGAAAGGGCCTCTGTGACGCAGGTGCAATGTGCACTGGCCATCACTTCAGCCCACTACATCTTAGACTGCACTTTTACTCCTTGTCTGAGTCCAGTGAGACAGAACATTCACATACACAAGTTACCTAAAGTGTGTTTTTTACATATAGATTGACAGATGACAGCAAGGAACAATGAAATGTAGGATTCGTGATGGATCAGTGTCCAAAGGCTCAGGAAAGCTGCCCAGATCAGATGAAGTTTCATATGCACAGGTCCCATTTGCATGACAGCTGAGAGAGGTAAGAAGACAATATCCTGCAATTCGTACCCCAGGGGAAAGTCGATATAGTAGGATAAAGCATTAAAGGACATCCTCTTCTGTGAGAACTGGAAGAGAGCCTGTGCTGTTTCTGGGTGTTGCATCCCCAGCACACTCTCTAGTTATTAATAAGAACTACAAGCCAGAAAGGGGGAGAACTGGATCAGTCCAAGGCCACCCAGAGAACTGCCCTGAGGAACCCATCCATATCGGTCAGGCCCTTCGTGCTCTTTTTTATTTCATCACTCAACTTCTTCCACCAGCACCCTTCCTGTGAAGTGGGAGTCAGATGAATAAGATGGCGTAATTTGAATTCTGCAGGAATGTATTGTCTTACAATACAGAGCTGTAGGATTTTAAAATTCTGTTCAGTTAAAGAATGTGGCTAAGGTGGGCCTTTCCAACTGGGGGTGTGCGCCATGGAGAACTGAGAGCCTCCTCATGAGTTGAGAGGGTTCTGCATCCCTCCCTGATGGGTTAGCAGAAGTGTGAACTGTCTCATAAACCTTGCTGCAGCCAAGGCTTCACAGTGTAACCCAAGCTACTGGGGAGGAGCACGTTGCCCAATCTGACAAGGCCATCCTTCAAGGTCTGTTATGGAGCGGAATGGGGAAGGTCGAGGCCTCTTGTCTGGCCACCAGCATGGATGGAATAGAAAAACTGATTCTGTAGGGAAACAATATCATAGCTGAGCCCAATGGCCATGACTTTTGCTCTAATAGCCCAAATCAATACAGCATCTTGCAGGATTCTTTTCCTTTCTCTTTTTCTTTTTCTTCTTCTTCTTCTTCTTCTTCTTCTTCTTCTTCTTCTTCTTCTTCTTCTTTTTCTTTTTCTTTTTGCTAGTGAAGGCCAGCCTTAAGAGATCTGGATTCTACCACCTCTACTACTTGGTTCTACTTCCTCCTTTTTTATTTCACTCTATGCTCTTGATCTCCAGTCTCACAGAACTTTACATTAATAGCCCTGTACCTTCTTCTGACCCCTGGCATTGGCTGGAGTCATGCTGGGCTACCCTGACATGTTTCCTGTCATTGAATCTCTGGGAATTCAGAAGAGAACCCTGGGATATTAATGCTCTGTCTAAATCTCAAGAGAGCTGACCCCTTTCATACCCATATCATCTGACATCTGTCTTAAGTTTACCCAAAGCTAGGTATTCTTAGCATTGGTGGAAATTGGCTGAAAGAAAGGATAATCTAGATATTTCTGTGTTCTGGAGATGCTAACCATGATGTCATCTCCTATGTCCTGCTGGACATTATTGATGTGGTTCCAGGCACTAACAAAAGCCTCCAGGCTGTGGTCTCCATTCCCATTGCCTGTACCCTTTGGCCCCCATCTGGGATGGGGACTAGTTTGTTGCTGCTGCTAGTCTCTGGTTTCCTCAGCATCCCAAATCTGGTTTGTCAGTTCTTCATCACTTAAATAATCAATCCTCTGCTTTATAAATTCAGTTTCCAATGTCTTAAGTACTTTCTGTTTGGGCCCTAACTAAACAATTTTTAAATACAGTAAAGAAACTGGCACAGCAGTTCTGTGTAAGGAAGATATAGGGAGGAGGCTTGGAAAAAGTCTAGGAATATAGAAGCTTAACTGATTGCAAAGGCAGTACTATATCTGATTATTCTGAGAGCATTCTGTAAAATCCATCAAGAAGTCCAGTGTTAGAAATATGATGTCATTTGTACATCAGGAAAACGATTATGAAAGGAATTTGGCTTACCTTTGTGAAATATTATTATAGTCCCATTATCTTATAAAACCAAAACCTTCCTTACCAAAGTAATTTCATTCTTAAGAAAATAACGAACAATTCTGGAAAAATATATCAGAATTTTCATGCAGTTGGCCAAAAGGAAGAGTATGGTATCGAGTACTGGCAGCGAGGGAGACTATTACTTTTCATTTTATGTATCCTTTAAAAATGCGTCAACATATTTTATTGCATGTACTTGTTGTTTTTCTAATAACATTGCAAAAAAGACATTAGCTCCGGTGTCAGGTGATCAGTACAAGGATAACAGAAGTGAGCAGCAAGGATTGTGGCTATTCTGTGTCTCAGTTATTTAGTGATGCAGCAAAATCATGAAAGCCTTCTCATTTGTGAAGACCTACCTTTTCTTTGTTCATATAGCTAGAAGGACTTCCTTCAAAAGTGACTATGGTACCTGGGTATGGTGGCACACACATGTAATCCCAGTACTTGGGGGGCTGAGACAGGAGGATCACAAGTTTGAAGCCAACCTCAGCAACTTAGAGAGACCCTCAGCAATCTGGTGAGACCCTGTTTCAAAACAAAAAACAATACAAGAAAAATGAACTAGATATATAGCTCAGAAGGCGAATGCCCCTGTGTTCAATCTTCAGTAAACAATAAATAAGAGAAGTGACTATGGTCTTATCAAGCAGCTGAGGTTGAAAGAAATCCTCCTGCAACCAACACATATACAGCTATGATATTAGGTCATTTTAGCAACAAGATAATATGATATTTCCTAGGGACAACTTTTCCTGTCTCCCATTCCTCACATCTAGATATTACCATATAATGGAATATAAGCAGAATGGAATATAATTTCACTAAAGGAATATAAGCAGAAATAATCCATTTCAGGTAAATGGATTTTTAAGAATCCACTGTCCTTTCTAGACTCTTCCTCTTGATAGATGTAGTCAAATGATGAGGTTCAGGAGGAGAGTGAGTGAAAGCCACCAGCCGGGCTAGAAGAAGCCAGGGTCTCTGGATTACCCTGTGGAGAGATGGTGCAGGAAGTATTGTCTGTTACCTCCTGGGGAGGGGTGTCTCTGGGACTCTTTCAAGAAGTCTGTGAAATCAAAAGTATTTTCATAATAACACTGAGAAAATCATCATTTATATTAGTAAATATTACTGTGATATTGTGCAATGAGATAAGTTAACATTTGGGAGATATGCATAACTTGTACACTAATATTTTCTAAATGATCAGCACGTGATCAACAAATCATCCATGGGTAAAAGATCCATTTGAAGTACAAGTACAGGATACACTAAGACGATTTCATTGATGTGGTCCAGATTCCACATTGTAACTGACCTTTAAAAGCTACTACTTAGTCTGGTGTGATGGCACATGCCTATAATCCCAGTATTTGGGAGTTCAATCCTCGGTACCGCCAAAAAAAAAAAAAAAGAAACTCTTACCATGCAAGAAATAAACTCTACTGAATTTAAGGCATTTTGTACTTTGGCATCTTTATGTTATAGCACTTAACTATATCCTAACTAATGCAAACACTTGAGGTCTCTAAATCATTCCCAAGAGGAAAATACCAGACATTTAATTGAACCTTTCTTGGATATCTTCACGTCTTCCATGAGGGAGAGTAAATTGGTGGTGGCTGAATAATAAAGACCAGCCAAATAACAAAGGTTTTGAGAACGGTTAAAACTGCTAGTTGCTTGTATTCTTTAGAGACAAAACTAATTTAATTTCTACTAAACACTGGTCAGGAATCATCATCTGTAAATGTTACTCGTAAGCCAGACATGAGCATTTGCATGTGTTAACATTTGCATTATTTGATTCTAAGCTTTTCAGTGCTTTCTCTTGAAAGCACGCGTTTTGTGCTTACCACCTCACTGTAAGGCAATGACGATGATGTCTTCTCTTTTGTTTCCACTCGCAACAAACTAATTTATCACTTTATTTATAACAGTAAACAGTGCAACCAGAATGGTGTATTTGAATTTAGAGGTATCTAGGATGGTACATGGTTGTTAGCGACAGTATTTCTCTTTCTCTCTTTGTCAGATTTATGATTGAGGTAATGCAGTTGCCTAATTCCTTTTTGCATCCATATAAAAGTATAAGACAAATGCTTTACCGTAATCCTATATCCAATCAATATATTATTTAAAAGACTACTGACTGGGAAGAGAAAAGTGATGTTTATATTGTTTGTATTCTTGATGCATGCTTCCTGTCTGAGAGGAAACAAAAGAAAAATTAATTTATGGGTGATTTGTATTTTCTTCATCTTTCGACTTTTCTTTTTCTGTCAGTCATAACTGAAATCATCAGCAGACAGGTAGCTGGCCAAATTGAAACTAATGTGAACTAAAATTCTGCTTTGTCTGATGTGCGCAGCCCCATTCTGGTGGAGTCCTGAGGAATGTGCTCATGACTTGGGAGATTTGTGCAGAAAGACAGGTCTTTTTGCAAAAGTGACACAATAGTTCCTGTCAGCTGATTTGTTGGCAGAAGTTTATACTTAATGACACATGATGTCAAAGAAGGGAACTTTGGTGGGGCTATGGGATTTCTCTAGTCTCAACTATATCCCCATACAAAATAAACATAAGAAAACAGTACCCTGGTATCTATTAAAGGTAATAAAATGTGCTATCTAATGTAATTTCCCAAAAGACCACTAACACTTTTTCCTGCCACAAATTTCATATTTCATTGTTTAAATGCGTATAGCCAATTTTAGTTTGAGGCGATAACTTAATCATGAGCTAGGTATGGTGGCACGTGCCTGCAATCCCAACATTTGGGAGGCTGAAACAGGAAGATTACAGATTTGAAGCCAGCCTCAACATTTTACCAAGACCCTCAGCAACTTAGATCCTGTAGATCCTATTTCAAAATAAAAAATAATACTGGCTTGGTGGCACATGTCTGTAATCCTAGTACTTGGGAGGATGAGACAGTAGGATCACAGCTTCAAGATCAGCCTCAGCCACTTAGCAAATCCCTCAGCAACTAAGTGGGATCCTGTTTCAAAATAAAAATTTAAAAAGGGGGTGGGGTGTAGCTCAGAGGTAGAATGCATCTGGGTTCAATTCTCAACACCCAAATAAGTCAATAAATAAATAAATAATAAAGGAAAATGAAAATGAAAAATAAAAAGGGCCGGGGTAGAGCTTGGAGGTAGGATGACCATGGGTTAAATCCCTAGTACCAAAGTAAATAAATAAATAAATAAGTAAATAATGATTATTTGTTATCCTTAACCATTGTGAAAAAGAGAAAGCAACAAAGTTATGGAAGATCTATCTCCCACAGCAGCATGATAGTCAGTTGTTTTCTGGCTTGTGCCTGCAGCATTGTGAGGCGGCTGACTTATTTTACAATTCTCTCATCCTCAGCACAGACCATAAGGTAAATGCTACTTTCCTCCTCATTTGTCAATGAGGAGACCAAAGCTTAGTGGTTAGCAATTTGTCAGAGCTTCTTTGTCCCAATTCTGTTATTCCTCTAACAGAATCATGCTTTGCCTGGTCTCTCAAATTAGGAACTGGGAAATCCACTATGACTTCTCCCCCAGCTCCTTTACCCTTCTCAGTCACCCAGTCATGTTAATTTTACCTCCCTCATTTCTTTGCTAGAGACAGCATCCACCCACACAGTTGCTGACGGACATGAATCATCACCACTCCGCTGACTCACAGGTAAACTTTTCCAAACTGTTTTTCTGGCTGCTCATCTGAGTCTTACCGGTCCATTTTCAACACTGGCAAAAGGGTGATCTTTCTAAAAGGGCAAATCATAGAAGGTCATTCACCTGTTTGAAACACTTCAGTGGCTCCCTATTAGCTACAGAATATAATCAAACACTCTAGCATGGTACACAAGGCCCTCCACAATTGACCTCCTCTGCCCAACTGTTCTTACCTACTCCCACCCCCTGCAGCTCATCCTTGCACTCCTGCCACACTGGAGCTGATGGGCACACTCTTGCCTCCATGCTCAAGCTGTTCCCTCTACCTGCAGGGGCCCTTCATTCTTACTTCCCATGCTAAACTCTATGGACCCAAGTATTCATCTCCAATGCCAATTTACAAGAAAGCTTTTCTGACTCTCTCCTCTCATGTCTCCACCTTCTCCAATTCTGTACCACCATTTATTATGTAATTGTCTCTCAGTTATTTCGTTGCGTTGCTCTGTCTCCCATAATGCGTGTCGTCCCCATTAAAAAAATAGGAATATTGTTTCTGTATTGGAGTATTAATATAAATATGAAATGATATCATGGGAGTAACCTTCTTGGCTATGAGATCATAAAGTTTAGGTATTCAGTAACTATTAGTCACCAGTGTTAACTCTTCTCTAGGAACATAATTGAAATACATTTATCCCCTTGAGTGGTCTTCATAGTACTTATCACACTCTGAAATTATCTTGCTTGTATATGCTAATGATCTTTCCCCCCAGTCCTGGAAAGTGAAATTCATAACAGTGAACTTGGTAAACTTGTTCACTACTGAATCCTTATCACCTAGCACACAATGGGAAATCAGTATGTGTTATTTGAATAAATGAAATATGTAGAATATGTCAGCAACCCCAAAAAGCTTACATGAGCAAGGACTTGAAAAATATTCCAATAGGATTAAAGACTTAAAGTATTAAACCAGGTGGCTCTGGATCAACTTCACCAAGAATAAGTGGGGTAAAACAAGGCTATATAAGATTGTGCTGATAATTTGAAGTCATTTAGTAATTAAATCATTTGCCACTTTTTCTTTTTTTTTTTTTTTGCGGTACCAGGGGTTGAACGCAGGGGCGTTCTACCTCCGCGCTACGCCCCCGGCCCTATTTTTTTATACTTTATTTTGAAACCGGGTCTCACGAAGTTGCAGAGGGCCTCACTAAGGAGACAGAGAGAGAGAGAGAGAGAGAGAGAGAGAGAGAGAGAGACAGCGAGAGCTGAGGCTGGCCACGAACCCGGATCCTCCGGTCTCCGCCTCCCAAAGTACTGGGATTACAAGCGTGCGCCACCACGCCCGGCATTTGCCACTTTTTCAAAGCTCTATGGATAGTCCATACTAATTACAAAAATTGAGATTAAAGAAATTAGGGAAATTATGTGTGGGGTTTACATTTTACTTGTGGTATGCAATTGCTTATGACGGCTTGACTCTTGTACTCACTTTTTAAATTAACTTGCTAATTCTCTTTAACTTGATTTCTAACTATATGCCATTGATGTTACTGAATTGCCAAGACTCATTAATTTTACTTTTGCTGACCATTTAAAATAATATCCCTGAAATTGCAAGAACAGAGTCCAAATGAGAAAACCGCTGCAGAAAATAACATTATGGTGCCAGACGTCTCGCCAAGCAAGTCATGTGTCACAAATGGAAAATGCTCAACACCTAGATACAGTTTTTTGTAACCAGCTATGAGATGTAAAAGGTTTCGCAAGACATATTAAAAAGCCGATTGTAGGACAACGCCATCAGCAGGACTGAGCGTTTCAGGGAGATAGACGAGGTGCTTTGAGAAGCTGTGAAAGGAGAAACAGAGGGCCTGAGCCACTGTCAGCCTGGAGACTGTTTATTGACCTGCTGGGAGACTTCTTTCTCATTTCACTCTCTACTGATGTAGCCGGTCTCTGTTTTAGAGATGCACAATTATAACCACCCTTAGATCTTTTTAAACATAAAGATCCCCAAGCTCCAGGCCAGATTCACTGAATCCATATTTCCTGAAACCCATTTGCCCAGTTTAGTATGGGTCTTTCTTTACTGTTCCATGAAAAATGTCCATGTTTAGGCAATAAAATTTAGGTTCACCTTATACATATATAGGTGATTCTGACCAGTAGCCTCCACCAAGGCCCCTTTCCAAAACTGTTTCTCATATTTATGCTTCATATTTATGAAGCTCTTCCTAAAAACTTCTGTTGATCCATATACATAAAATATATGTCTGTACATACACATGCATATATACACACATATGATTTAAAACTTAGATTTCACACTAGAAACATGATAAGCAAACAGTAACATCTTGGATTCTCAGTCTATTATGCTATGAAATGAAGTTTTGGTCCAAAGGTTTATTTGTTTTGTTTTAATCACTGCTAATTTTCTGCATTGTATGCAAAAGGACCGCCTTTTCCCATGGCATGAAACTGAATGACTTCAGAATGTTCAGCACCTCCCCCTAGTCGCTAAAGGATCAGACTCACAGGGAAAGCCTGCCAGGGTCTGGCTGATTACTCCCATCCTCTACATCCATTGCTTTGTGTCCAGCAAGGATAATCATTAGGTGAAGCTTGAAAGGACAAAATAAACCACAGGGTAACCAAAGCACATGAGTGGTAAAATTCCATCTACTGTCTGCGGACAGCTCTGTGGTTTCAAAATTGGATTTTTCTCACATCCAGAGTGCCACCAACTAAATCTATAGGTTGATGGCTTAGTCAAAATAAAATCAAAATAAAAGTGTCTATTTCCCACCTTTTAAAGGCAAGTTAATTGGTTTCTAAAAGCCAAAACCTCACTGAAAAATCTACATAATCTGTGACTTGTATATCTCTGGATCTCTATTCTAAGCCCAGTATATGACCTAACTGGTGGTCAATAAATACTAGCTGAATTAAGCTGAATAAATTAATAAACAAATACAACCAGCAGTGCTTGATGACAGTAGTTATCAACTAGTGGCAATTTTGTTCCCTGGGGGACATTTGACAATATCTGGAGACATTTTTGGTTGTCACAATCAGGGGCAGATGCCATCTAGCAGGTAAAGGTCTGGGATACTGCTAAATATTTCCCAATGCACAGGACAATACCTAGGAATATTAAATTATCCATCACACACAAAATGGCAGAGTGCCAAGGGTGAGAGAGCCCAGCCTACATCATTACTCTAGATCTGAACTACTTCCAAATTGTTTTAACTTTAATCATCAGTTTTACAAAATTTCTTTGGTAAACATAAACAAAACCTGATTACTCTCATTACTATTGTATAAAAACCAATTTCATTTATGTGGTCATGAGGACACTGAAATTTTAATAAGGGTCAGCCTTTTATCCTATTATTATGCTTTAGCCAGAACCTGCTCCAATGGCTTGTTAAACACAGATTTCTGGGCTCTTTCTCTGGTCTTTGATTTAGTAGGTATGGAATAGGGCCCAAGTGTTTGCATTCTTAGCCACTCTCTCTTTTTGTGGTTGTTTTTGTTTGTTTGTTTTTGGTTTTGGTACTTGGAATTAAACACAGGCACAATCTACCTCTAAGTTACATCCCCAGTCTTTTTTTTTTATTTTGAAAGTGGTTCTCACTAAGTTTCCCAGGGTCTCACTATGTTGCTGAAGCTGGCTCAAACCTGTGATCCTCCTATCTCAGCTTCCCAAGTACTGGGATTATAGGTATGCACCACCATGCCTGACTTAACCAGTTTCTTTTAAATGCTGCTGGTTCAGATACCCCTCTTTGAGAAAAAAAAAAAAAATCTATAGCAACCTGATCCACAACTTCATAGATTCCCCGAAGTATTGTGCTTCTTCCTATCTCCAAGGTTATTGTTTTTGTTTCTTTTTTTGCAGTACCGGGGATTGAACCCAGGGGCATTCTACCTCTGAACTACACCTCCGGTCCTATTTTTTTATTCTTTATTTGGAAACAGGGTCTCACTAAGTTGTAGAGGGCCTCACTTCATAGCTGAGGCTGGCCGCAAACCCGTATCCTCCATCTCAGCCTCCCATGTACTGGGATTACAAGCATGCACCACCACGCCCGGCGGCTTCCAATGTTATTTGTAATGACGACGCTCTGCTTTTCTTTATAAATATAATCCATCTTTACTATTTGTGCATCCTATGTTTTCAAATTTACCTATTTCCTAAAATCTCTTTATAACCTCAAGATTAACACTATGGTGATCACATAAGTCACTTATGGACACATGCAGTATGATGAAAAATTTGAGTCACCCAGTGCACACATTCTTAGCTGAGGTTGAAAAGGCAACTGTTAGGGTTTGGATTTAGAATGTTGCCCTAGACCTCATGGAGACAAGGCAGCCATGTTGGAGGTGGGGCTTAGTTGCTGAGGAGGGGTTCCTGGGGGTGTGGCCTTGGGAATTATATATGGTCTTGCCTTCCCTTGCTCTCTCTTGCTTCCTTCCTGCATCCCTGATGTGAGAGTAGAGCCCTTGAGCAGGCTCTGAGATCTGTAGATGTAAATTGGTCTAACATAGGCTGAACCCTTGAAATCTCCAGAGCTGTGAGCAAATATAAATTTCCTCCCTCCCAATTGTGGTGGTCAGATGTTTTGGATTATAGCAGTGAGAAAGCTGACTAAAACAGCAATGCCATGCCTTCTTGTTTTAACTCTCCTACTATAAAGTACCTATTTTGCAATTTATTTATTGCCATGTCCTTTGTATTTGTATACTTTTTCTTAGTGATTTTTTAATTAACACCCCACAAACCCCACAGCATAGTGCTCAGGGCCTGACTAGTGTTCTGAAGCACCAGAACACTGTGGTATGCCTATTGGAGAGAAAAGATGTGTTAAAGAAGCTTCATTCAGGCATGAATTATAGTGTTGTTGACTGTGAGTTCAATGTTAATGAATAAACAATATATTTTAAATAAGAAATTAACAAAAAAGCCAAGATTATGTGTTAGTAAGTTGACAAAAACAAAATGTTGTGACCAGAGACTCACAGAAACCTAATGCTCTCTTTTCCTGGGAGCACCACTCCAGTATTCACTAATTCTGTTTTCACATGGACTTTATAGAACATAACTACCAAGAATGATGAGAACCCAAGAATTGACTGCAAATCAATCTTTCTCACCTACATTTGCTACTGCTTTTCCCAATGGCCCTTGTCTACACAGGGCTTCCTTTCTTTGCACTGGATTCAAATAGGTCCTCCTATCTGCAGGACAGATGCTCTAGGTAATTAAAAAAACTGCCACAATAATGCTTCTGTTATTTCGTGATGGCCCCCTGGGCTGGGTTTATATTTTATATTCATTTGGTTTCTCCATTGTTAAACATAGTGCTGGATACTTAATGAGTGTTTACTAAATATTACTGAATAAATTAATTCAAATGCAAATATGTTATCTCTGTGGAGGGACATTACAATGTTAGCTTGGATTAGTTTCCTTATTCTTTGGAACCTAATAAAACCCTGAGGAAACAGGCTACCTCACAAGTCTATGTTAAGAAATAAGTTACAAAATGATTTCTTTTTTGTTAAACAGTCAAAACTGTTATATCCTCTCTCTTCATATATAGAGATATGTGAACAAATTAGTATATTTGTATATCTATGTGAGCCAATTAGTGTATTTCAATTACTAAATTGTTTTTTAAACAGTGAACATAGAAACAAAAATAAAAGATCATTTATTGGCATGTCAGAAAAGAGGAAAAATAGATACAATGCTAGTTGCTGAACAATGCATCCATTTCCATACCGTATTCTGACCTCATTTTTTGCCCCATAATAGAAAACTCTGGATATTGCTTCCAGAAGAAGTCATGGGAATAGGTATTCCTTGGACCATGGATAAGTTGTGTGTGGATCCCTATCTTATACCTACTGAAGATATTTGAAGGCATAGGTTAAGTTGACAAGATGGATTTAAGGCCCAATACAGACTTAGTAGATACCCCAGAGCTCTTAAAATGCATAGTTTTATTTTACTTTGCTACTAGTTCCAAGTGTTTTTCTTGAGTCCTTCCTCCAAAGCCTCTCATATAAAAAACACAGATTGGGTAGGTTGGGAGTTCTTTCATGAGCTTATTCCCACGTAATCTTAAAGAGGATATTTTAAGAAATTCTCAGTTGAGATGGGGCAGTTCTTAGGGAACTTGAGACATAGCTGTTTATTAACTGTTGTGGAAAAATTTCAATATTCTAACAATTAGACAGGCTGAAACAAACAAACTGAAGATTGGTTATGAAATAAATTCGCTGAATAAGAGCATCATTCTGAGTTAGTAGCATTAACCAGTAGAAGACTAGCTTTATTTTTAAATATGTTATCTGAATTCTGGATCTTGCTTCTGTCTTTTCCAAAGAGAGAATCATCTGCAGACAAAAATTTTCTAATACAGTCAGAAATCTGCTTCATATTTACTATCCCAATCCCAAGATTACTCACATATGAAACAAATTCTAAGAAATATTAACTACAGAATATAATTAGTAAAGACTTCATTATTTGCAAGGAAGGTGATCATATTAGAATCACATAAGGCTAGGTATATTGGCACACACCTGTAATCCCAGTACTTGGGGGGCTGAGACAGTAGGTTTCTCAGATTCGAAGCCAACCTCAGCAACTTAATGAGACTCTCAGCAACCTAGTGAGACCCTGTTTCCAATAAATAAATAAATAAATAAATAAATAAATAAATAATAGGTTAGGAGTATAGCTCAAAGGTAGAATGCCCCTGGTTTCAATCCCTAGTACCAAAAAAAAAATCCCATCAGGGGCTCTTTCATCTTACCTTCCCCAGAAGACAGTGATAGGCTTCTCTGTCTACTTCAGTGCCCATCTATTCACTGATGGGAGGGGTTGTATCCATGGAACTGAGAGGGTAAAGGAAAGTGTAAGAACTGAAAATCCAGAATTTAAGTATAAAAGGTAAGGAAATAAATACTATAGAACTGTATTTACTGTTGTAGAGTCCAAGAAACCAGGAGCTATGTCACAGGGCCATTTTAAGTTATATGAAGAACTAGTAAAAAATAAATAAAGAAGCATCCCAAAATATGTTAAAAGACCTAACTGCTGGGACTCTTTCGGTATGCACAATGGAAAATTATTAGCTCATCTTTGGGAAGAAATTTTTCACTTTCTGGCTCTGGTTTCCATGAAATGAATAATTGTATTTCAATATCCCAGCGTTGTTCTATGCACAGGTGTGGATGGTCAACAAATACACATTGAGTAATTATTAATTAAGCTTTGCTATCCAGGATAGAATAATCCAAACATGAATGCTCACTGAGTAGCATCAGTTATAGCTCCAAGTTAGTAGCAGACTACAGTGAGGGTTGATGTTGTAGAAATTATTCTTGTCACAGTCTTACCTGTCAGCTGATGATGTGTTGTTTAGATGTGCAGGCCAAAGGGGTTAGCAGGTATCTGTAATCATTCTGTTCTTCCGGCCTTTTGTTTTTTAATCTGTCAGTGGCAATTTGGCATGATGTGACCTTTTAAAATCCAGAACTCTGCCTGCCTTGTTCACCAGGGCCTGACACAGAGTAGCTACTCAATAAATGTTTGTTCGGTGAATGAGCCCTCTAACAGCTGGGAGCATGTACCTCTGCAGAGCAATACTCTGAATCCATTGTGAAGTCATTTCTTCCTCTTTCCTTCTTCAAATTCAGAAGAGTCAAACCATACAGAGACCCCTCTATCAGGTAAAAAAAAAAAAAACAGTGACTACAAAGCCTAAGGTTAAATATAATTTTTTAAAGATATCTTCTATGATTCAGAGTTCTTAGTTCCAACTCAGTATTCCCTAAGGATGTTCAAAGACCAGGAAAAAATGTGAAAGTACTAAGTCTATTTATAAATTATGCTTGGTGCTGGCTAGAACAGGGTCAAAACTTGAACTTATGATCGTAGGAACTCTTCAACCTCAACCCTGCTGTCATTTCTTCAAGTCAGAGATCCTATTTCTTGTAAACTCTATTTAGCAATCCAGCACTTCTGATTGCTTCTATGAAATTGAAATATGCAGGTAAGTAGTAATTGATCTGGTTCCTTGATGACAGCCAACAAATTCACCCGACATAACAAGTTCACTGATCATCTATGATTCTTTATACAGACAGAACTCAGAGCAAGATAGTGTCATGCATTGTTTAACACTGAGATGCATTCTGACAAATGTGTGTCATTAGGCAATTTCATTACTGTGTAAACATCACAGTGTTTACTTACACAAACTGAGAAGGCTGCAACATCACTGGACAATATAATGTCACGGGACCACCCTTGTATATGTGGTCTGTCATTGACTGAAAAGTTATTACACAACCCACAATCTCTCTGTTCCATGAATGGTATTTATGTCTCCTTTTCTAACATCACATTATCATATTTTTCTCTTGAATTGAAAGTACTTTAAAAGCTGGAAAATGTACTTTGTTATCCTTTTTATTTCTAATTATTTTCTAAATTATAAATAAATTGTGAATTATATCTAAATTAGTTATAAACAATATATAATATGCTGTATATTATGTATTAATTATAAATATACAAATTATATGTAAATTATAAATTATATCTTATCAGGGCAACTGAGTTCTTAAAATGATATTTTATACAACCTGTAAGCTTTGCAAGGAGGCTCTTATTCTATTGGTTTACCATAGTGTCCAGCAACTAGATGCTCAGTAGGTATTTCCTGAATTAAGAAACTCCCTTTGTGATACTTTTCATTTCTTCCTTTACTTCTTAGCTATAAAGACAGAGGAATAAATTGGTCAGAAATGACCCTGAAGGTTTTCAAATCATAAGCAAATAGAGATTACTTTGTTTTCAGAGCTGGATGACCAGATGAGTTTTCCAGTGGAAGGCTCCATGAGAAAAATTCCTTTTGCCCTGATCTGAGGAAGAATTTAGGATTGTGCTTGGCTGTAATAGTCACCATTGGAAAAGCTCTCCCAGCATGCTCACTAGCGTGGGTTCTTTCATGGTTTTGCTCCAATTACATAGAAAACGCATATTTATGATAGAAGAGAGTACAGTTCTTCCTTCTATTGATTTTTGAAGGGTAGAACAATTTAAAAGTTGCTGCATTTGAGAAAAATGCCAGAAACATAAAGGGATTTTATAAATTATTCAGTGAAAGGCTGGAGGTCTTCTCTCATGCAAAATACTTTCTCTTGCCTGTGATTAGTCACTTAGTGAGGACACTGTGCTCCTAGTCTTTCCTTATTTCCTCATTCTCTCCAAATCTTTATCTGTGTCTCCTGTCGTGTGACTAGTCAGGCTGTCAGTACATAAATAAAATGGAGAAGTTGGACTAAGTTGTGGCTTCGTAGAAAGTCTTTGGGGCTAAAGTAATGAAAACCAGCTTTAGTCTGACTCTCTTAAGCAATAGGAAATATTTAAATAAGTTAAGGTATATGAAATTAACTTTTAACTATAAAACACTACACAGATATTCATTAGCAATATTGTCACACAATGGCTCAATGCATGAGATTCACTGATGAGAATAATTCTTTGTGTCCCTCACAGAATATGTTCTATTTCTTCATGAAAATCATCTCATGCAATGTCTGTGAAGTTATATTTATATATTAATAAGACTTGGTAGTAGGAAGGAGTGTAGTGGAAAAAAATTGGGAAGAGAAGACCTAGTTTCTGAACCTGACTATACTACTTGCTAGTTTTATGAGACATACAATTCATTTTCCTCTATAACGTTATGGATTATTTTATAAATTCACACAAAAGCAATACTCAGAGCATTGCTGAAATCCTGAGTGATGATTGGAAAGCATTCCATTGCTATAAAGAATTAGAGCAGTGAGTCATAGTGAAATGCTGTGTGCTGAACACACTGGTAAGAAGTCCAGTATATGAACCTCGCCCACACCAGACACCATACACCCAGTGAACAGCTACTGCAGGTTCCATCTTGGAGTCTAGTTTTAGCCACATATACACAATGGTTGCGCCATTATAGCTGTATGATAACAATAGGAACCATGCTTTTCATGCTCATGATATGCCACTCAGTGATAATTTTGTGTATTATGTCATTTGGTCCTTACCACACATCTCAAAAGTCAATACTATTTCCCCATCTTACAAATGAAGAAATCAAGACCAAAAGAAATAAAGTCAATTGACTGAGGTTAGGCAATTACTGAACAGTAGAGGAAGATGTGAATCCCAGGCTTATTGAATTTAAAGTCTATGATGTTATCTGGTATATGCAGTTGCACCTGAGAGCGTCTACAGAGACTAGATATTATGTTCTGAGAATAACACTTATATTGTCTAATGTTTCAAGGATATCTATTTAATGCATAGATTTTCTTTAAATGATTGATTATTCTGCATAAATGACTTTGGAAAAATTATATGAAGGAATTGGGCTTCGCGAGGTCATCTATGTCATCTATAAAATGACTTGGTTATATCCCCCCCAGCTTTTATAGTTCTATAACCTTGTTGAGGGAGTTTTATAAGCACACTTTCTCTACCAGTTTCTCACCCTTTTCTTGGCTCGCCTTAACAGCATTATATTATAGGATCAAAAGAAAAAAATAGAGCACGGCCTCCAGATAATGAATGCCCCGTGAATTAGTCATAGTTCTCCAGAGAAATAGAATGAATAGGAGATAAATAGATAACTATCACATCACCAGAACATAATAATAATAATAATCTGAGTACTTGACACTGTTGAGCAAGTTTCTCTCTGGCTATATCTCTGAAGATGTCTGGAAGAAGACTGATAATATGGGCTTGGATTCCCTGAACATCAGTCAAATCTTTCTAATCTCACTCCAGACATCCAGAACAAGAAATTTCAATAGTTAACATGAAAGATGATCTATAATACCTCCTTAATGTGTAATAAGAAATAAAAACAATATCAAACCGTAGAAAGGTATAAAGCAGTTGAAACACATCTGATGTTTTAATGAAGATTATCTCACTGCCTAAAATTTGAAGTCTGCCTCATTTTGTTGATGCTCTCAATATGTTTACCAACACGGTCCTGTCCCTTGGGAATGATCATCCAGGTCCAACCCACATCACAGAGGATTCAAGACAGAAAGCTTATGTTAAACCCTGCTGTCTGACATTGTTGCCTTTTGAATGTTTAGCTTTATTTGAAAAATACTCCTCTCTTTTTAATCAACAAGTACTATATGCTTTATTAATGGCTACAAACTAGAATTTCTATCATTTATTTACTTCTAGTAAGTTATTAACATTAAAATCCACAATCCACAAATTCACCTCAAGCAGTAGTAAACATGCATTGTTCCTTTCTAATTTTCCAAAAGAAAAACAAAAGGTTAATAAACTCATGATGATGACAGATGTTCTAATGCCGTTTAATCCATTTAATTTGGCATGTGACTTATTGGGATATAGAATTACATTCATCTTTCAAACCCTTCAGGTAATTATCTCCATTCCAATTTTAGGTAAAACAACATCAGTGTTTGTTTTTTTCTTTTTCATTTGACTAGTCCCTTGATTGATTTCATATATAAAATGGAAAGATAAATGTAATAAATGTAATGCAGAAGTATTTGGATAAAAATTTATTGAATTGCATCACAGGAACATAGATACAGTTACATTTCATGATCAAAACATTTTAAATTTGTATAGAGTCTCTGTGTTATAAATATCATTTAGTCTTGTGGGATATGTTCATTCATTTATTCATTCAGTGTTCAACAAATATTTATCCAATGACTACTTCATGCTAAGCCTCTAGACTCTGGGGCTACAGTAGTGAGCAAAACCGATAAAGCCCTGCTTTCAGGAGCTTATATTTTACTGTAACTTTCCTGGTACTTTGGGCTTTCAATCCAGGGGGAAGAAACTATGGATTTGCTCTCTAGAACTTTATCTTATTAAACATATGAAGTACTTTCCCAATTTAAATGAAGCACCATATATCTCATAATACATTGTAAGATATGCCATGTGCACTAATAAGTTATGAATATTAGAATGGAATGTGAAAAAGGTAAAAATAATACCAAGACATGAAGAATATTTTCTTGGAGCAAAAAGAATGGGAACAAGAAAGAAAAAATGATACACTGATGTGCAATGAGGTTTGGGAAAGGTTTGTTATCTGGATTTGATGAAAGGTGTTGGCTGACTAGTGGGGAGATTTAAGAGGAATAGTTTTAATGAAATACAATGGTGAAACAGAAATGTGGTTGCAGGCATGTCATTTTGCCTTAATTAGAGGGGAGAAGGTCTAGAAGCAGAACTGCTAATAGAGGATATGTTTCAGTGATTCAGGCCAGAGATCATTACAAATTTGTAGAGAAGGAAGTATTAAAGATGTTGTTGAATTCAAATTTTGTGTGGGAGGAGGGTGAAGAATAAAAAGTAACTTAAATTTTTGCTCACCTTAGGGACATGGGGGTGGCATTCCCCCACAATGATGGAAAATTTGCATAGAAAAATGATGAATTCAACTTTTAAAAATTTATTTTTAACTTTGAGACAGTCATGTATCATTAAGTTTTTCTTATGGAGAAGTATTAGTTGTCATTAGAACATTAGAACTTTTTATTTTTATAAGTTGTAGTGAAAAGTGTAGTGAAATGCATGCTAGGATAATTCCATTCCCACATTAGTAACAACATTGGTTGATACTTTAGGGCAGCTAGTGAAATAAATATGGTAGCTGGGTGTAGTGCTGCAGGCCTATAATCCCAGTACTTGGGAGGCTGAGACAGGAGGATCACAGGTTTGGGGCCAGTCTCAGCAACTTAACGAGACGCTGTTTCAAAATAAAAAATAAAATAGGGCTGGGGATATAGCCCAGAGGTATAATGCCCCTAGGTTCAATTACCAGTACCACAAAACAAAACAAATATAAATAAATATGGACCTTAGCTTTTGATTCATGTCTCTGGGATAATTTTGGACCTTGTCCCTCAAAATAATTCTAAATATGCACAATAAATGGAATTGTTTTGATGGATTTAACCTTTATATTGTAGTGTTGCTCCTTTAAAATTTTGCTCAAGTGAATTAACTTACGAGTTTGGATACACTGCATTATAATTTAAATAATACATATAAAATATATATATGTATATATTATATACAGATAAGTGTAATTATGATTTTTCAGTAACTAATGATATGATCATTATTTACTTTTTCTAAGTCACTTTATGGTATAATTAAGTCACACATATGCATTGCTTACCAAATAATGATCTGTAAGAGCAACAGAGGTATCATGACTCCAAATAATAAACAAGCAAAAATTACTGAGCCCTCCTCTATACCTGGCATTGAGCTAAGTGCTTTAATCTAATTGAACAATAGACACAGTTATTGTCCTTATTTTATGGATGGAGATACTGAGGCATAGGCAGATTGTTTATTGGGACCATAGATGCAGTAGAGTCAGATTCAGAATGAACCTGAAGATTTGAACCAATGCATTATGCAATACAAGACTAGGTATTGAAATGGGAGAGAAAGGAATAAAAAGCTTGAGTTGTATACATTTCAAATTGTTTTCTCATGGAAAGTTTTTCATTGATCCATATAACAAGCATGTCAGGTAGACAGGTATTATTATCAGCCTTTCAAGTCAGAAAACTTGGCACAGGGAGATTAATGAATTGTCACAGTCAAAACTGTTTTTAGATGGCAGAGCCAGAATTCAAATGCTCTTTGGTTTATTTTTTAAATTATATTTGCTTTGATGAAAGAAGGAAGACCCCAACTGTACCAAAAGCCAGGATATCAGAATCCACTGGGCTTACCCTTTGCGACTTAGATCCTGTTTCAAAATAAAAATAAAATAGGGCCGGGGAAGTAACTCAGAGGTAGAATGCACCTGGGTTCCAGCCCCAATACTACAAGAAAAAAAATCTACTGGGCTTAAAAATTACTTGGGGTATTTGTTTAAAGTGAAGATACCTGAGGCCAAATCCCACAATCCCAAATCCCACGTGACTCAGATGAAGATGGGTTTCCCTTTACCTTTTGAATAAAATACTACCACACATATAGAACTCACATAGGCTGAGAGGAGGAAGGATTCCATTTTATTGAAGTTTCCAAAGTGAATAAATGTAAAGTAAGTAGAAAAAGTCAGACAGGGATGGAGCAGAGGTCTTGCAGAAGTGAGAATAGAAGATATGGAGGGAAATAGCTGGAATAAATTTATGAAAAGCCAAACTGCAAGCCTGTGTTCATATCTCAGATGTACCTATCTCATGTTTGGGCTTGGTCCTTAAGGTGTTGAGCTTCATAAGTGTACTGTGATGATTAAGAAAAACTGTGGTCCAAAGTATGGTTTATAGAGGCAACTTAAAATTGTGCAGATTTAAAAGAATTAGGATGTTACAAATGGTAACAGATAGAATGGAAAAGATATTCAAGTCAATTAAGTGACTAATCAGAAATGAAATACAGAAAATGTAAACAAAACAAATACAATGAATTTTTAAATTTGTGTAGCTAGTACAGGTTCCTGAGGGTAAGACAGTGGAAAATTATTTGCATATTGTTTCAAATTTCTGAGAAATATCAACAATAGTTATTTCTTTTGACTGTATTAGAAAATGTATCTTTTTAGATTGTGCTCATTTTTACATTGATGTTTTTTGACGCCTGGCAGGTCTCTACTGTGGGATGGGCAGAGGCTCATTTAGCAGTTTGGGAGTCTCTAAGAGTAGAAGGTTGATTATTGGGATTTTGGGGTCCTCTTTACTGAGTTATCTTTCTCTATGGCCAGGGGGCCCCACCAAAACTATGGGATATGTTAAGAATTAAGAGTTGTAGGATTGCAGCGAAAGTTATAGCAACAAGTAGATGCATTTTGTGAAATTAAACTCTGATTGACGAGAGCACTCATGGGGCCAAGAGACAACAGACTTTCATGTGTAGAATAAAGCTTTGGGTTTTGAGGAAATGATCAGGCAAGCACAGAATTCCATAACTATATTGCAAATCTTGCCAAGATGGTATCTGTCTGATTAAATGCAACCAACATGTAGGGATTCTTTGGTGAAACAGAAGACAGAAATGAAGGATGGACAGTAGGCTTTGGCTGAATGTTAGGTACAATATATGGCTTAAAATTAAAAAAAAAAAAACTGTTCCTGACAGACGCAGGTGGACAAGTGACCATTGGGAAAACAGCATGCTGGGGACACAGTTAAAAGAAATCGTTCCCAGCGGGCATGGTGACACACACCTGTAATCCCAGTACTTGGGAGGCTGAGTCAGGAGGATCACAACAGGTTCTAGGACAGTCTCACCAACCTAGTGAGACCCTGTTTAAAAACAAAAATAAAAATAGGGCTGAATGTGTAGCTCAGAGGTAGAGTGCCCCTGGGTCCCTGGGTTCAATCCCCAGTTCCAAAAACTAACAACAACAAAAAACCCAGAAATCACTGTCAAGAGGATGCCTGAATTCACTTTTTTTAATGTTTCTATGAATTAATGTTAAATATTCAGAAAGAAGAAAAATTAAAACTTTCTTTTTAAATGTTGCCTTCTCATAATTGATAAAAAAATAAACTGGATGCTCTATGAGATAAATGGAACTTCATAAAAAGCTATTATTTTTTTCTTCCCGATTGACTATGCTGAGGCAATCAACATTCCTAGCTTACTTATGCAGACTTCTGAGGGGGGCGTCAGACACATCAGTGGTTCTGAAACTTGCCATACATTATTACTTCCTGTGGGGCTTTAAAAATGCCTGTGCCACACCCCAAGAGAACCTGAATTAATGAGTCTGAGCTAGACTTCGGCCATGGATTTCTTAGGTTGCCAATTGATTGTAGTATGCAGCCATGATTGAAAGCCACTGAAATAGGTAAATGTCAGCACTTCAGTGCTCACTGGAAAAAAAACATGGTTTTCATAGAAGCAGTAACTGCTCCACCTTGAGCAAAATGCATAAGGGTGGGAAAATTGTAAACAGGGAACTGGATTACTTTTTTTTTTAATTGTAAAATTCAGCATAACAGAGTCACAAGAGAAGAGAAATACATGGCATGATTTTGGCCTCTGCTTCAGCATTCAGTGTTGTAGGAGAGGAAACATCCTCATTTGGATGACTGTTAGACTCCAAATCGACCTTACATGGCTCTTCCTATCTCTTCCTTTTTCCCTATAAAAAAGGAAATCCGAAAATTCTAGTAATTTTTAAATTTTTTATTCTTCTTTTTTTTTTAAACAGGGTCTCACTAAGTTGCGGAGGCCTCACTAAGTAGCTGAGGCTGGTGGCAAACCCGCATCCTCCAGTCTCAGCCTCCCAAGTACTGGGATTACAAGCGTGCACCACCACACCTGGCTCTAGTAATTTTTTTAAACCTTTTATTTAACATAAAGTAAAATACTCAAACAAAAATATGCAAATGTTCATGAGACAGAATATGTTCTTGTGTAAACACCACCTAGGTCAGGAAATAAGAGACAACATCTCAGGGGCTTTCCGTGTGCCTCTGTAATCATGACACCAATATCCTGACTTTCGTGGTAATACTTTTTGTTTGTTTGTTTTTTGGTGGTCCTGGGGATTAGCATAGGGACATTCTACTTCTGAGCTACTGCCCTACCCCTTTTTATGTTTCTGTTTTGAAACAGGGTCTTGCTAGGTAACCAAGAGTCTTGCTACATTGCTGAGGCTGACCTCAAATCTGTGATCCTCCTGTCTCACCTCCCAAGGGCTAGGATTACAGGTGTGTACCACCATCCCCAGCTACTTAATTTCTTTTATTCACATTTTTGAATAAATGAAACAAGCCTTGCTAAACATTATACTTTTGCTAAAACTTTAATTTAAAATTGTGTTTAAGTGACATCTTATACTATGTGCTCTTTTCTGTCAGGCCTCTTTCAAGTATCATCATGCTTGTTAGAGCCAACTCTTTGGTCCATTCTTTTGTACAGCTCTAAAACATTTCATTTTAATACATTATAGCCTATGTATCCCTTTTGCTCTCAATATGAGATAGTTCCATTTCTTTTTATTACCAAAAATGGTGCCTGTGAATTATTGTACCTTATCTTTCCTTATACATCTCCGAAGAATATACAATCAGAGAATGAAATTGCTGGGAAGGTGTGGGTAATTCCACGTGCAGTGTGCTTGTAGGTTTGTATCATTCTGAACCTCACTATGATATACAATTATAAAGCACCAATAAAAGATTATTTAAAAATATGACAGTTTTCTAAATTTCTTGTACCAATTTGCACTCCTATTAGCAATCTATGAGCTGTCCTGCTTGCCCTACATGGGGGAAGTCTGCAAACCATGGCTTTCTAACCAAATCCAACCTGACACTGATACAAAAATTAATGCCACTATTTCTCTCTCTCTCTCTCTCTCTCTCTCTCTCTCTCTCTCTCTCTCTTCAACCATGCAGATTTATTTAGCCCTTATCTGTGTTTGAAACAAAGACCATACTGCCTCTAAAATACTTACTATCCGTGCCTTTGTAGGAAAAGTTTGCTAGCCCCTTCTCCATATCTTAGCCTACTTGGTGTTGTCAGTATTTTCCATTTTGTCATGTCTGGTGAATATGATGTAGGATTTCTTTGTGGTTTATTTGAATTTTACTAACTGCTAGTGGTGTGGTAAAACTTTTCATATATTTCTTGGCTATTTTGATGTCTTCGTTTTGTGATGTCTCTTGATCATTTTTCCATTTGGTTTTCGTCATCTTCTTGGTTTCTTTATAAAACCTGGTTTTGAGCCCCTTGCTGGTTATGTAGCTATTATTTTTTCCCACTCAGTGGTGTGCCTCTTGACTGTCCTAATGATGTCTTTTGATGAACGGAATTTCTTAAATGTCAATGTAGTCATATTTAACAGAGTTTACTTTGGGTTAGAGCATTTCATGTCCTGTTTAAGAAATCATTATCATCCTAAAAATAAGTATTCATTCTTATACTGCTAAATAATAAATATTATCCTGCAAATATTTTCAGGGGGCATTAGTGCATGTCTGGAGACATTTTTGGTTGTTACAACTAGAGGTGGGCTATTAGCATCCAGTGTGGAGAGGTCGGGAAAGCTGCTACACATTCTACAATGCACAGGGCAGCCCACAAAACGAAGAATTATCTGACTCAATATATCAATAGTGTTGCTGTTAAGAAACCCAGTCCTAAAAGATTAATTATGATTGATTACAATCTATAATATGGTCCATGTATTCAAAGTTCTCTGGCTTTCCATGCTACTCCATTGGTCCATTTGTCTATCCTTGTCCCAAACATCTTGTCTTAAATATTTTAACTTTGTATTAAATCTTAATATAAACAAAGCATATACTCTCAATATCTTATTACTCTTTAAGAGTGGCTTGGCTATTTTTGGCCTTTGGAGTTCTATGTATGTTCATAGAATCAACTTGTTAAATTTCCACAAACAATTGCATTTTATATTACAATTACAATGATCTCTGGATTTACTGGGAGAAAATTGACATTTTCATAATATTTAATCATGAACATGGCATATCCCTCAATTCATTTTGGTAATATTTGATTAATTTTTCCATGTTTATATTTTTCTGATGATGCATGCATATTTTTAAAATGCAATGCCTTAATAAGTATTATCTCTTTTTAAATTCTATTTTCTAATTATTTCTATACAGATATATGATTTTGATTTTTTGTGTGTTGGCTTTAAACCTTGAAACATTACTTAGTTCACTTACTAATTGTAATGATTCATATATAAATCATTTTGGATATTGTACCATTCATAATCATATTGTCTTTGAATATAACACCAGCACATCCTCTCTTCTTTTTTCTTTCTCCCAATTCGAATACCTTTTATTTCCTTTTCCCTCTTTCCTTCACTGGTTATGAATTATTCTCAAAAATTATTTTGGTAGAGTCAACCATACTTCATCTGTGTGTTCCCCATCAAAAGTATTGTAGTGGCAATGATTATAGAAATTATTTTTTGATAAAAATATTATTTTATCTCACAAATATTTCATGAGCATGTACTACATTCTAAGAAATTTGCTAGGTAAAATTAGGATGGAGAGGATTGGAAGGGAACTTGTCCCTGGGAGAATGTCTCTATTTCTGTTAATTCTTATTCCTAGAGTGGGCCGGGACCTCTGAGGTCTGGATCTAAGAACTGAAGGTTGACCAGGGAATGTCTCTTGTTGATCCCTGAGCATCACTCACTGTGCCCTAACCAGGAGAAGCTGCCAAATTTTCCTCCCAGCAACCTTGTTAGGAATCAGTAAAACCACTAGAGGAATAGTGGCTCTGCCTCCCTGAGTTCTTTTCCTTCTCCAAATCATAATCCAGTAATCCTTCCCTACCTGGTCAGATCTCCAATGCCTTCAGTTGCTTTTAGAATGTCACCTGCTTTTCATTGGAGAGTTGGCTGGAATTACCTGATTTGCTATTACTGGAAGGGAAATCGTCATGATTTTTTTTCATGTAAAAGACTAAAAAGTGATAGAATTTAAAAGTATCTGGCTCACAATGAGCAATCAAATGAAAATTTGTTGACTAAATGAATGCTGTGTTCAAACTATTTGGTTCTATTATCATGCCCACTGCACTATTTTGACAGGTTGCATGCTCAATAAAAATGCTAGATGATTGTACTTGAAGAATTTTCTAGCATATATTATAAACACAGTTGTATATAATGCCATTTTTGGTGATTTACTGGGTTTCAAATTTATGCAAATATATGTTTTAGCCTAAATTTTGCAAAGTGTCATAAGAACCACAGATAATTTAAATGATACTTGAATTGTTGATCAAAACTAATAAAACCGTTTCCAGGAAATTTATGGATGCCTATTATGAGTCTATGGAGCATAGAGAAATGGCATATAGTTTTTGTAGAACAATATTCAGAACCTTAGAAATTAATATTCTGTTCTTCATCCAGAAACATATTAAAAGAATATTTATTTTTAAAGCCTCAAAATATTTATTTGTAAAGCTGTTCCTGTTGGTGATATTTAGAATGTTTTGTGAATTTACATTTTCAAGATAAATATAGAAACTTTTTTGTTATTCTAAAATATCAGAAAACCCATGTTAATTATCCCACTAGTGAAATAGAATGGAACCTTCCTGAAATATGTTTTAAGTCTAAATAACAGAATGATTATTATATTTTGCAGGACCCAAACTAAGAAATCTAAGACAAATTAAAATAAAACAGAAAAAATATTCCAAAAATATTCCAGTAACACTACTTTATTATTAGGAATTTGAAAGAAATTACAGCTGTCTAAAATTACTGAGAACTTTTATTAAATAAAGTTTAAAGTAGGCCAACTTCAAACTGGTTAGATTCAGTGTAAACTGTACCCTTCAAACTACTTAGTATCAGTGTAAACTGCAAACTAGATTCAGTGTGACTCTACTACCATAGCGTGTCTATAATTTTACAAAAATAGTGTATTTATTTTTTAAAGTTTGAGACATAAAGTTTAATAATGCATATAACAAACATGCAATAAACTGTATATATTTAAAGTGCTTAATTTGGTAAATTTTAACCTCAATATAAATGTGAAAAACCATCACCATAATCAATATAATTAATATGTCCATCAACTCCGAAAAGTTTCAACATACTCTTGTAATCCTTCACTCCTCTCTTTCCCCATATGAGCTGTCCTAAAGATCTTTCTGTCACTATATATTAGTTTGTGTTTTTCATAATATTATGGAAATTGATCATTGTGTTCTCTTTATTTCCTGGATTTATTTATTCAGCCTATTTATTCTGAGATGTATCCATGTTGCAATAAATATCAATAGTTTAGTTCTTTTTATTTCAGATTAGAATTCCATTGATATGGATGCAGGGAAATTTGTTTATCCATTTGCCAATTGGTGAACATTTGAGTGGTTTCCATTTTGAATATATACATTCATACAATGACTTACACACACAGATGCTAAATATTTGTGCTCAAATATTTGCATGGACATATGCTTTCATGTCTCTTGGGTCAATTCCCAGGAGTGGAATAACTGCATCATACAAACTGTTGTGTTTAATATTTAATGCAACTGCCAAATACTTTTGCAAAATTGTTGTACCATTTTACATTCTCACCAGCAGTATATGAGAATTAGATTTCTTCTACCATCCTAGTAGGTGTGTAGTGCCACACCATTGTGGTCTAAACTTGCATTTTCCTGATAACTAATGATTTTCACCATCTTTGACCATCTTTGCTCCCTATCTTCTTTCATGACATTTATGTTCATATAATTTGCACAATGCTTATTGTTTTTCTTATTTTTTATGACTACTGGTTATAGTTTCTATGTATATTGGGTACTATTACTATATCATATATAAACTTATATCATATATAGACATATATGATATATACTATATCATATATAAACTTGCCCCATCTGTGGCTTAGTTTTAAAATTCAATGAATGTTTTAAATGACAAAATCAAATTTATGAATTGACTTTTTTTTTTACATATCAAGTGTTTGGTGTCATCTTCACCAAATTGAGTATCACAAAACTTTTCTCCTAGATTTTTTTCTACAAGTTCTGTAGTTTTAGAATTTACATTTAGCTAATGATTTTTTTTTTCAATATTGGAGATTGAAACCAGGGCCTAGCCCTTGCTCCACCACTGAACTACAACCCCAGCCCTTTTAATTTGTACTTTGAGATACAGCCTCCCAAGTAGCTAGAATTACAGGCATGAGGCACCATACCCAGCTAGTTTATAAATCATTTTGAGTTAACATTTTGTGTATATTGTAATAACAGAGTTGAAATTCAGTCTTTTCTGCATGTAATCATCCATTTGTTCCAACACCATTTGTTGAAGGGCAATTTTCTCTTCCTTGATTTCTGCCTTTGTCTAAAGTCCGTTGTCCATACACATGGACTTCTATTTTTTGGACTCTCTATTCAATTACATTGATATATCTAT
Source organism: Glis glis (assembly GCA_004027185.1). Taxonomy (NCBI): domain Eukaryota; kingdom Metazoa; phylum Chordata; class Mammalia; order Rodentia; family Gliridae; genus Glis; species Glis glis. Next base: position 64,058 of record PVJS01000828.1, read on the forward strand.
CTTTATATAGCACTTTTGATTATGGTAACTGATTATTGAAATCAGTATTTTCCCACCAACTTTGTTCTTTTCTTCAAAAATGTTTTGGAAATTTCAGAGCTTTTGTATTTTGGTATGAATTTCAGAACCGTTTAATCTTGATTATTCCTTGCAAGAATTAGAATAGGAATTATATTAAATCTATAGATAATGTTTGGGGAAATTGACATTCTAATAAGATTGAGGATTCTGAACTATAAAAGTGTCAGAGCTTTCCATTTATTTAGGTCCTCTTCAGTTTCTCTCAACGTTTTTTTTTATCTCTAAGTGTACAGTTATTTCTCACCTGTCAAGTTTATCACAAAATATTTAACATTTTTATTATACTCTAGATGAATAGTAGTATTTCAATGTCTGATTGTTTATTGCTGATATATAGACATTTGGTTGATTTTTAAAATAATGATTCTATATCCTACAGTTCTACTGAGCTCATTGATTAGGTATAGCAACTGTTTCCTGAAGATTCCATGGGATTTTCTACACAGGTGATAATGAAATCTAAAAGAAACAGTTTTACTTCTTTCTCTTGAATCTGTGTGCATTGTTCTTGATACTTTTTTTGTTGTATTACATTGCACTGGCTAGATCCTCAGTACAATGTTGAATAAAACTGCTAAGAGTAGATACTTTTGTCTTATTCCTGATCTTAGTAGAAATATATTTGGTCTTTGCATTGTATATGATGTTGCTTGTAGGGTTTTGATAAATGTTCTTTGTCGGGTTGAGGAAGCTTCTATTTCTTTTTTGCTGAAGAGTATTTTTTAAATCAGGAATGGATATAAACTGATTTCTTCAAATTCATCATCTATCAAAGACATCACATGGCTTTTCTTCTTAAATTTAGTTTGATAATATGAGAATAATGTTGATTGATTTTTTAAATTTTGAACAAATGCTACATTCCTGGGAGTTTATCCATTTAATGTGATACAGGATTCTATTTTCTAAAACTGTGTTTAATAGTTGTTGTATCAATGTTCATGAGGGAAAAATGATTGCATAGCTTTCTGTCTTGTATTTCCTATATCCCAGTTCTGGTATCAGGGCAATGCTGACCTTATGGAATAAACTAGGAAAAACTCCTTCTTACATTTTCTAGGAGATATTTTTAAATTATGAGATTTGTATTTTTTGCAAGCTTCATAAAATTTAAATGCATTTTAAACTGATATATGAAAAAATAAAAATTATATATATGTTTATGGGGTACCATGTGATCTCTCTATATATTTTTACATTGTGTAATCTTTAAATCAGGATAAACATATCTATCTTCTCAAACATTTATCATTTCTCTATATTGAAAACATCAAAATCCTCTCTTCTGGCTTTCTCAAATATACAATATGTTATCATTATCAGTGGTCACCCTATTGTGTAATAATAGTACACCAGAAATTGGTGTTTTTTAAATATTTAATATAAATCTCCAGTGAAGCCATTTGGGCTTGGAATCTTGGGGGGGTAGTTTTAAAATACAATTTAAATTTCTTAATACATATAGGGTTAGTTAGTTTTCCATTTTTTTCTCAAGTGAGTTCTGGCAGTTTTTATCTTTCAAATAATTGGTGCATTTTATCTAAGTGTTTGAATGTACTAGTGTAAAGGTGGTTATTACAGACTCTTATTTTAATAGCTGCTGGGTCTGTAGTGATGTTGCACCTCTCATTTCTCATATTGTTAGTTGTACCTTTAAAAAATTATAATTCATGATTAGTCTGGCTAAAGGTTTGCCAATATTATTGATCTTCTCAAATAACTTGCTTTAAAAAAGAAAGAACCAGCTTTTGGTTTACTTGATTTTCTCTGTTTACATTAAGTTTAATGTTATCTCCTTTAACTAACTTCTTATGGTAGAAGGTAAACTCTTTTTCTCCTCTTTGGGGACTCCAAAGACACAAATATTAGAACTTTTGTTATAGTTCCACATGTCCCTGGAGCTCTGTTCATTTTTTTTTTCAGTCTATTCGCATAAGACTTTTAATTTTGGAAAGACAGGCACATTTTTCCCTATTCCTCTCACTAAGAGCAACTAAAGACACTGAACATAATATAAACAAGGATAAAAATACTCTAAAAGGAATAGAGAAGAAGCAGACTACCTTTGTTCCCAAAACATATCACAGTTATCATGAAAGTGGACGGGTGTCCAGAGTTATCTTGTCATATATTTACAACTGTATAACAATAAGATGTACATACACAAATACATCAAAGTCAACTACCATGCTGAGCAGGAGAAGGAGGGAAGGGGGAGGAAATGGGGGAGGGAATCAGGGGAGGGCTAATTGACCAATGTGTACATGTATGCTTCTACCCATCAAGATGTATGATTACAATGCACCAATAAAAATAAATAAATAACTTTATTTCACATAAAAATTTTGTAATTTAGAAGCACCCCACTGAAGTGAAATCTGAAGAGGCTCAGTGGAGAGTCATGCCTTGTATAACCATCCAGCCTTCCAGAGGCAATACCCCCTTCCAACCTCTGTGTCAACAGGAGCAGGAATGAGGCATGCTCCCCCTTCCTGCCAAGGTGGTATTGGTGGAGACCTAGTGGGGATCCTGAACTCTCACCTCAGCAGTTACAAGGAATCCCTTATCCCCCCACAGCCCAGGATGTTGACATAGGCCAAGTGGAGGAACAGTATTTTATTCCCACCCAGCAGCGACCAAGTGGTGCCATACTTCAACAAAGGAAGCATGTCACAGGAGGCCTGCTAAAGTACAAGACCAAATCAGATCCGGAGTCCTATCAATAAAAGCCACTCATCCTATTAAGAATCAGGAAGGCATCAAGCTAGAGGAGGAAAGACAATAAACAGATGCCAGCACTAAGAAGAGCAGGTGTTAGAATGATCTGATAGAGATTTTAGAGCAGCCATCACAAAGTGCCTTGACAAGCAATTGTCAATGAAAAGGGGAAAGTATCAGCAAATTTGCTTGTCTCAGCAAAGATATAGAAGACATGAAAGAGAATAAAATGGAAATTTGGGGACTGAAAATATGCATTTAAAAACCCAAGGCATGGGCTCAAAAGTGAATAGAGAAAGCAGGAGAAAGAATCACTGAACTTAAAGATAGACAATAGGAATTACCCCATCTGAACCACAGAGATAGTATTGACTGTATCTGATATGAAATATTTACATGTATTCCCATTACCCCCAATCTTGCATATATATTTGTTTAGTAGCATTAAAACATTTTGATATTTTTATTTTGCCTGTAAGTACTCTTTACCCTGTAAAATATTCCAGGTGCTATTAACCTGATTTCCTAATACAATAATTAAGACTTTGTAAAGATTTAATACTCTTTGCATCACAGGACTTTACTCCATGTTTTTTGACTTAGTCCTCAGGATACTCTTAAGCACTCACAAGTATATTCTAAACTTGAAGGTGACCAAGGTGGACAATGCCATCCCTCTGTCTCAGACTTTGCCCTAGAGTGATGAAGTGAAAATTCCAAAGGCTCTTCCATGCTTTCTTTTTTATGCCTCTTCTAATGCTGCTATGTGGTTTTCTGATAGGAAGCAAGGAATTAAAAATACCCAGGTGGACAACAGCCAGATTCCCCTTGCTTTAAGTCAGAAAAAGTGTTAATTAAAGGGAACACAACTCAAAGTCAGACAGACAAGGTTTAAATTCCTTCAGTCCCATTTCTTAATAGTGTAGCCTTGGACAGGGTATGTTACTGCTTGCTTATGACCCAATCTTCTCATATGTAAAAGTATAGAATTTTAGCAAAGTGAGAGATATAATTAGGTATGAAATATATTTGGGTTGATTTCCTATTTTCTAGAGAGAAAAAAAGCCTTAGGAACAGTGTGTGTATGGCTCTATTTTCTGTTTCTGGGGAAAAAACAACAACTTAAGAATGTGTGTGTGTGTGTGTGTGTGTGTGTGTGTGTGTTTCATGTAACTCAGTTACTTAAAGGGCCAGAATAACTTGTAGCAAGATTAGTTTAAAGTCAGGATAAGACAAAACACTATTAGGGAATAATTTGACTAGTTTTCTTTCTTTGAATATAACACAATAAATAAGTTGGGCCTTCTAAGACTGTGTTTATACACTAATACAATGGTGATCCTCTGAGAACCTTAGAGCATTTTGTTAGAATAACTGCATGCAGAAACTGGGAAGGGAAATATAAATGTTACTACATGGATAACTTGGTTATGCTATACACAGAATACTAGAAATATTATGTAGTATTTGCAAATACTAACTTGTGCTTTCTCTTCATTCAGAAACTGAAAAATTAATTTATACATTATGTGAAAAGTAATGAGGTATCCTGTTTCTTGGAACTCACCCTAATAGCACATTAGTCCAGTACTGATCATTGATGTGGCCTTGGCATTTTTATCCCAGTTTGTCCTGGGCTGAAATAATGGATGATTTTATTTGGTTCTTTCACTAGTGCTCAATCTTTTGCATATGTGAACGATTCTTATAATGTACAGTCCATATCACATGGTTTCTGAAAGGACTTTACATCTTTCTTAAATGCTTCACAAACTTCTGCTTCACTATTTTTGTCTGTTTTAACCAGGGAATGATTCTCTCTGAATAAGAATCCATTATTTGACTATCTGCTTTCTAATTGGTGACCAACATTCACTCTGCCCATTTCACTGTTTACTCTCAAACTGGATCAAACTAAATTTAATCTTCCCTTACACCTTAAAAGCAACTAGTCTTCTTGGAAGGATACAACCAATCCTCACTCACTTTGCTCCTCTTTCTTGTCAACTTTTCTCTCTTCATCTACTTTTTTTCTTCTCTATTCTTCTATGACTTACTGCATACCCCAGTTTTCATAGATTGGCATGATTCGTCACTCTTAACAATCTCATGGTCTAGACATTAATTTCATGCTGGTGTACAATGATTCTGATCACTTACTATGTATTATTATAGAATAACCAATACTAAATTCTTCAAGAGAACCTTCCTAAAATTCCAGTGAGATATGAAACTCACTAGCTGAGGGTCTTTGTTCATTGTAGGTCGGTGCTCCTATCCCTGCCAGGGAATGAGAACTAAGTTTTGGTTCAGTCAAACACATGTTTAACATTGTAAACCAAAGCTACTGAATTCCAAATTTCTTGCTGGAAAAATGCACCTACAATTTGGATAATGGGATTCTGAATTCTTTCTATAATCCAGACTAATTCAAATTATTACTCAGAAAGCAGCGAGTGCATAGTTCTGAAATCAGCCTTTTATTGAGAAATAGAAGACATAAGATAATCTTTTATTTCAAATAAGAGTCTCTCTGTTTGTTCCTTCCTAAATTACTTTCCAGGTCTGGTCATACTGTTGCCTTTCTATGGCACAAATGAGTTTTTAGACGTCCCTCTTATCTTACCAAGGAGAGGAGCATACGACTGACCTTCCTTGTGATCTCTCTGTGTTTGTAATACCTGTAACTGCAAATGTAGCACTGCTGATAGTGAGGAAATATTGCACACTGTCTTGTCAGCAATATTTCTCCCCCTTTTCCTAATTATTCTAGAATATGGCCATTTGAATGGAGTGTTCCTATAAAGGGGAGAGGACCTGAGGGAGTAAAATTAGAAAAAAACTGTACTATTTATTCATTAAGCCAGGGAAAATTATAGATCATTAAACTTGGTGATATACTGCTTTAAAAAGGTAAAGAAAAATCAAACAATAACTTCAGAAAAATTGTTATTTAAAGAGACAGGTTTTTGATGATAGCTTATGAAAAATTAAATCAAATTCTCTTCCAGTTCTCTGGGCATTAATGCATTATGAAGGAATCCCTTTTGTTCTGACAGTTGAAGTCAGGGACCATTTCTTTTGTCTTGGCCTTAGTCTCTGTATGGTTGCCTAGAAACCCAGTCTCTTAGAGGCATTTGCCCATCAAAGTGCAGTTAAGGTAACACATTTTGTTTTCAGAGGGAGATTATTAGAAAGCAGTGCGGGTAGGTTAAACAAAATGAGTTTTTTGTTTATGTGTATATAGAGCCTAACATTACTAACAGTACCTGAGTACAAAAACAGAAGAATTGAGTATAATTACAAAGAAAATAATAAAACTATAGGGTGATTTCTTTTTTAAGAGAACAAAAATATAGGCTTCTGTGTAGTGAAGGAACCATGTGCAGTATCTCATTATCTGCACAGTAAAACAATTAACAATTGACTGTGTGCCAAGCACTTGCTCTATGAATGTTCCAACACTGTCCCAGTTTGGTTTAGATTTGCCAACTATATTGTTAATCCAATTACTTTGTGGGGTCGCAATACAGACACCCAAAGAATCTGGTCGAATGATGAGGTTAAGTTTGTATGTGAATTATCGTATTTTTTTCTGCCTTTGTCTTTCATATGGTGTTATCTTATTTCCAATAAAATAAAATAATAAAATACTGCGAGGATGAAATTATAGCTATAAGTTCTGTTGGACAGGGTTTTCCAATGGGGGGGACAAATGTCTGCAATAAATATTTTACCACATATAAACATAATATATTCACTTCCTCTATACATCCCCTATCAGAATTTCAGGCAGTGAGTAGCTTTCCAAGAAAATTCAGGGGAACAGACAGTGTCTACCACTGCCAAAACTTATTCCCTCTCAGTTTGTCCCATTACCTTTGAAAAATATCCTGAGTGGTTAGTTGATTTGGGTTTTCTCTCCAGAAAGCAGAGATTTTCCACTTGTTCCAACTGCCATTTCATATTTTATTCTTCAAGGCCCTTCATATGATTGGCAACCCTAACCATAATGACCAAAGGAATATTAAAATTTGTAACTGCCCTCAAGGTTTTGGGACAAGGAAATAATTTTGCTTCTAAAAAATGGTATGTATTAAGATCTGTATTGGTCAGGGCTCACTAGACTAACAGAAATCACAGAATGAGAATATGGAAAAAGGGATTTATCAGATCAGCTTACAATGTAGTCCCGATTTCTGACTGCATGTGGAGAGTCAGAGGAACCAGTAGCTGGTCTAGCGGTCTAAGAGCTCTTCGGAGAAACGATGGTGACGTTTCAGTTCGAAGGACTGGAAGCTGACAACCTCAGATGAGAGCAGAAGATCAAGAAGCTCTTCAGAGAAACAGCAAAGTTGGAGGCCGACGATCTCAGACGAGAGCAGATGTGTTTTCTTCGGAAAGAGTCGCGCATCCCTCTACGCGGCTTTCTCCTTCTTTTATCTAAGTCCTGCACCTATCAGAACCCTGCTGCCTACATTTACGGCAGGACTTTCTGTTTAATCTGCTGTTACATATCTAAAGTCACATGATCTTGGGTGTGTCATGATCCGGTCAAGTTGACAAATTAGATTAACTATCACAAGACCCAAGTAAGGCTTTAGTAGTGAATGAATGCACTTGTGACTTCAAAGGCTTGCCTAAAGTGTTTGTACAGGAAAGCACTTCCACTGGCACATTTTTGGATGCCATCTGCACACAACAGAGGTCTTTAAAATTCCTTGTGTTAAATCTAACATCTAACTCTGTTTGCCATAGTAACTCCGACAAGGACTTAACTATAGAATTTTAATAGATGCTGCAGTAAATGGGTAGCTAGTACCTTCTGTTCATTGTTATGTACAAGAACAATCACTTGTGATTCCATGTTAGCATGCATGCCAGGGTTAAAGACATACTGTGGAAATACAGTGTGAACTCACATCACACAGATTGTCATTTGCCATCCTCCCTATAGAATTCTCCCATTCTTTAATATGAAGGCTTATTTCGATCCATTATCAAATACACTCATCAATGCATAATACCTAACATATGCAACTCAGAAGACTTTTCTCTAGTTACTGAGAAGGAATTGGTAGGTCAAAAGATAATATGCTAGCAATAGTCAAACAGGATTATCCACTGCATAATGGGAATTGTGAACTATAATTAACTCAGTGTCTGGCAGTTAATAGTATAAGAGAGGAAAGACTTTTTTTTCTCTACCCTCTTAAGTTGTGTGCTTAAGGTCTGTGAATCGAATGAACTAAAGACAAACTAACAAGAGAAAATATATGAGTTTTATTTGAAGCTAATACTTTAATTTTTATTTACACATAGGGAACTTCATAGAGAAGATATGAAGACCCAGAGAAAGGCTAGATCTAGGGGCGTATATACCATTATAACGAAGGACAATAAATTGTGAGACTGTGAAAAGACAAAGGAGAAAGGGGTTTGGTGGAGACTAGAAAATATATGGGGGTGATTAATGAAAGATAGGGGTTATTTTAGTGAGATTTGTTTGTACAGATTGATCTCTATGTTAACTCTCCATCCCCAGAGATAAGAATGTGTTCTCCTCTTCCTGGTAGAGAGGGAATCTTTCTCATGGGAAATGTATGTCCTGATTGCTTTTAGGAAGAAGGGCAGAAGGTAGAGAGCTCTTCCTACATCTGGTGTTGCACAATTGCCTTTTTCTCAAAAGAATTAAGACACCAAGATGGCATGTTTTTGAGGTGGCCGGTTCTGATACCCTTTAATAACAAATTGTTTTAAAGGAATAGATGAATTACAGGTAATGCCGAAGCAAGCTGCAAATGAAATAGCTTGTAGAATGACAAGAAACACAAAACTATGATCTAAGGCGTAGCTAAATAGTTCATATTATTAAATATTAAACAACATTAATATGATTTGTTATTGATTTAATCTGCTTCAACTCTGTTATTTTGGCCCAAGAATTGTTTAAATCGAATGTTTATATAATAACAACTGTATAGTACATGCTTATGATTGCTTTCTTTGTGACTTTCCTTAAAATAGTTCACTAAATTGAAAGGACAAAAGCAAATAATCTCCATACTTTTAGGAGCCAAAATAGAAGTATTATGAAAACATGGAATGTCTTTCTAAAGAAAGATGGTTTGAGTTTTTAAAACATCTTGATACCTAGCATAGCCTAAGCAAGGTTAGCTTATATAGCTATTGATTCTACTACGCTTCTTCAAATCGCTACCATGTACAATCTCAGAATGACTAGTATTTTTTTCTCTTATCTTTGTTTTGAACTTATAAGCAATATTGCCACCCTCAATTTTGGCTTAATAGGTTATTCATACCTAATGAATGAATTTTGTCTCTGTCTTTTACCTACAAAGAAAACCAAAAACCAAAACAAAAATGACAAAAAAGAAAAAAACAGCTCATTGCAAACTCGATCAAATACCCTTTTCATTTTACTATTCTCAGCAGGATTGGAATTGCATTGAGCCAAGATGTAACAGTGCCGTGTCGAAGTTGTTTGTCTTTTAAGGTTCAATGAAAATCACTGTGAGGTTCTGACCTTTCCTACAGATAGTATGTGTTTGGGGGCTGTTTCAGTATTTGCTATGAGTTCCTTAGGATCCCATTATAAATGGTTCAGTAAATCCCCAAATGTTCAACTTCATGACATACAAAGAAAATCATTTTCAAAGTAATAAATAATTCCCAAGATAAAAATAAGAAAGCACACATATTTCTTGCAAACTGGTCAAGAAAAAGAGTTGGATTTAAATGCAGTTTTTTCAGATTGAAATGATTTAAATATATCTGTCGTTGATATTGATTATCAAGTACAGATGTGTACCTGTGTTCTTTTCTGTGCGATCTCAAAGCAATGAAGCAGTGCTAGAAATTAAATGTTGAATGTAATGCTACTATTACTATTAATTGACAAATAATAAAGAAGAGGTAGAAAAAATAGAAGTTTTGATCTTATAACCAGTTAGCATAAAAGGAAAAGCAGGGGCTTTGGGGTCAGAAAGCCAGACTCTAAAAAGAGCTCTATTATTAAATGTGTGAATTTGGTCAGTATATGGAACCTTTGTGAGACTTTGTATGACTTTCCCATATGTCAAATGCATATAATAATACTTTTCTTTTTTTGCGGTACCGGAGATTGAACCCAGGGGCGTTCTACCTCTGCGCTACACCCCCGGCCCTATTTTTTTATACTTTATTTTGAAACCGGGTCTCACGAAGTCGCGGAGGGCCTCACTAGGTAGAGAGAGAGAGAGAGAGAGAGAGAGAGCTGAAGCTGGCCACGAACCCAGATCCTCCGCTCTCCGCCTTCCAAAGTACTGGGATTACAAGCGTGCGCCACCACACTCAGCTATATAATAATACTTTGTAAGGTTTTCAAAGAAGCACATATTTAAGTGCTTAGTTATGTTAGTCAGCTTTTCATTGCTATGACAAAAATACCTGACATAAACTACTTAATGGAGAAGAAGGCTATTTTGGCTCATGGTTTCAGAGCTTTCAGTCCATGGTCAGCTGGCTCTGTTGCCTTGGATCTGAGATGAAACAGACCGACCATCATGGCAGAAAGTTGCTTAGCTCATGGTCCCCAGGAAGCACAAAGAGAGGTGAAGGAGCCATGGATAAAATCTAGTCCCCAAGCCGGGCATGGTGGCCCACGCTTGTAATCCCAGTACTTGGGAGGCTGAGACCGGAGGATCCGGGTTCACGGCTAGCCTCAGCTACTTAGTGAGGCCCTCCGCAACTTAGTGACCCTGTTTCAAAAAATAAAGAAGGAAAAATAGAGCTGGGGGTGTAGCCCGCAGGTAGAATGCCCCTGGTTTCAAAAAAAAATCTAGTTCCCAAAGACATGCCCCCAGTGAACTGCTCTCTCCAACCCTGGCCCATCTGCCGACAGTTTCCACCGTCTCTCTGTAGTCCTTACAGCCATGGATGGATTAATCTACTGATGAGGTGGGAGCCCCATCATCCAGTCACTTCCCAGACTCCCCACCTCTGAACTCTGCTGCACTGGGACCAGCTCTCAACACACTCCAGACTCAAACCATAACACTAGCACAAGAAAGAGTCAGAGATGTTTTTTAATTTGATATTACAATAAACCAAAGAAAATGAAATGCTGTGCAATGATCTGAATGTTTCTCCCAAAACTCATATTGAAACTCAATATCCAAGGTGATAGTTGTAAGAGGTGGGATATTAGAAAGTGACTACATCATGAAGGCAGAGCCCTTCTGGATGAGATCAGGGCTTTGTATAGTGGCTTTGCTCCCTCTGCCATCTGAGATCATAGCATTCATCCCCACGAAAGGAAGCAGCAGCAAGATTCCATCTGGAAGAAGAGTGCAGGCCTTACAGACACCAAATCTTCTGGTGCTTTGACCTTGGAGTTCCCAGCCTCTGGAACTGTGAGAAATAAATTTACTTTTTGTAAGTTACAGGTTTCAGGTACTTTGTTATGGCAGCACACACACACACACACACACACACACACACACACACTGTAATATATATTATTCTGTTATAAACACTCTTTTGTTTTAATTTTTATAAAAATTATATATATTAAGGTGTACAATGAGATGTTTTGATATACATATTTAACTGATTACCATATCCGAGCCAATTAACATTACATGTGTTGACATACTTACTGGTGTGTGCACATGCACGTGTGTGGTAAAAATACTCTCTTAGTAAACTTCAATAATACAACGCAGTATTATTAACTGGGTATCATGGTATAGATCAGATTTTTAGAACTTATTCATCCTAAGTAACTAAACCTTTATATCCTTTCACCAGCCTCTCTTCATTTCTCCCACTCCCCTAACACTGCCCCTCATAACCACCATTCTACTTTCCTAAACCTTTATATCCTTTCACCAGCCTCTCTTCATTTCTCCCACTCCCCTAACACTGCCCCTCATAACCACCATTCTACTTTCTGCTTCTATGGATTCAACTATTTTTAGATTCCACATAAAAGTGAGATCATGCAGTATCTTTCTCTCTGTATCTGATCTATTTACTTAGCATAATTTTTTCCAGGTTTATCCATATTGTCTAAATTTTCTTTTTAAGGCTATATAGTATTCCATTATTTATGTGTGTGTGTGTGTGTGTGTGTGTGTGTGTGTGTGTGTGTGTGTAAGTGTGTATCCCAATTTCTTTATCCATCCAGGAAACTAATCTTTTTTTTTCAAGCATTCTTTTGATTTTTTAAAATAAACTTCTATTGGAACACTATAATGATGCCTCATAATGAGGTTCCGAGTGGTAGGAACATACATGCACCCAGCACTTGGCGTGTTTCTCTCTAGATCCCACTTCACTCCCTCCCCTTCCCTGTACATGTAATTGAGATTGGTATTGATAACTTCATATATGTACATAGCATGAGCTATCTGGTTGCCCTAATTCACTTTCTATAAGAATTTCCAAGCTGCAGCATAGAAAGAGGAAACTCATATGGAGTTCTGTTGTATTGCCAAATTGAAGAGATGGAGCTGAGAGTTGATAAAGGTGAGGTAGCTAAAATTCAGCTGATCAAGGTATAGAGAAGAAAGTCAAAGACAGAGAACTCTGGGGATTCTCAATAGGTCACCTTGAATATTCACCAAGTAGACTAGTGCATGTTTGTGAGGAGATTATTCAAGACTAGGGAAAGAAATACCTAAGAGGATGAAAGATGCCAATGCTGAGATCTCACAGAGTTCAAGATACATTTTGTTCTGTGTGACAGACTAAAAAAACCTCATAAATCACAGGGCCACAGGTAAAGTACTCAAAAGATATCCTCCTCAGGAGTTAGCGAAAAATAGTCTTGGACTAAAAACTGAACTTTGCCTGCCTAATAAAGCTTAAAATCAAGAATTGAAATGACAAATTGTTTCTAAGCAAATTAAGAGTGTTCTAAAATAAAGCGAAAATTTATTCATCAAAATACAAATAGCCAGCACCCAAAAATATCACATTCACAGTTTGGCATCCAATATGAGACTAGCAGGGATCGAAAGTCATAGGAAAATAGGATCCATAATGAAAGAAATCAACCAGCTGAAAACAACCTAGAAACAAAGCAGATGACATAATTACAAGAGAGGGAAATTGAAATGGTCATTGTGCCTGCATTTGTATGTTAAAAAAATCTAAAAATAGGTATGGCAAGTAGCATGAAAGATGTGCAGCTAAATTAAACTTTTAAAAATGAAAACTGCAATGTCTTAGGTTAAATATATAAATAAATGTATGTATATCATACTTTGATGAGATTAATTGAAGACTAGATTTGCAAAAGAAAAAAAGTTATTGAAAGAGAAAACATAGTGTGCTAGACAACTTTTTACTGTAGGGAACAAATTAGATGACAACAACTAAGAGCAGGAAGACTTGATTTGCAGTTCACAGTTTCAGTGCTTCATTCCATGGTCCCCCGACTCCATTGCTCTGGGCCTGAGGAGAGGCAGAACATCAATGGCAGAAAGATGCAGAAGAAAGCTGCTCAGCTCACAGCAGCCAAGAAGTAGAGAGAGAGAGGAAGAGACCAGAGACAGCTATAATCCTCACACCCCCAGTGACCTACTTCCTCCAGCCACACCCCACCTGCCTAGGGTAGTTCCCATTAGTGCATTCAGA
>PVJS01000828.1:82500-113414 GCA_004027185.1 Glis glis
CTTCTCAGGTTTAAGGGGAGGTGACATATACTCTACTTGATGGGTGGACCTTTTACATTTTCAAGTGCAGATTAAATCACATACACACATACACACGCAAAACCGATTCCTTACACGCTTTCAATTACTTGGGTGTCATGAATTTTCAGCATGATTCAAAAATGCTTTTAGAACTGCTCCTGTCTTGCTAATATGCATGACCTCTATAGACATTTAAATGGAACTTTATCGAGTGAAAATGGCAATAAATTAGAATGAGATAATAACTTCTTCATTGCCTATTTTTAGAGAGACTAATTCCTAGAGAGATTTCATAAAGTGCCTATGATTGCAATGGGATTGAGCTGCTCATTCTGACACTTTATCACAGGCAAAGGTTGCTTAGGAAACAGAAACTGCCAACTGTTTTTGCAACCAGGGGCTTGTTTGATGGGATAACTGATTTTTCCTGGTCCCTGTTCTCTATTTACTTGGTGCAATATCTCTGGCCAGATTCCCACATGTAGACATTCTATTTATGCCTTATTTTCCACTCTCTTTAGAAAAATGACTGAAGCTGCTATCACTCCACTGCAAATCAAAATAAAACCGTGAAAGCCAAAGCAGTCACCAGGATCACTTTATTTAAAAACACTTCAAAAAATAATTGCTGTTCATCCATACTACTACAGATGCCCTAGGCCAGTGCTCTCAACCTTTCCTTTCCCATCATTGTCCCCTGAGGATTCTCCCTCAGATCTGTATGCGTTTACTACCAGAGAGATACTGTGTACCTTTTTGTATATTCCATGTATATCTGTTCCTTGTACATAAAAATAGTAAGACTGTTTCACTCCCACAAGAACCAATTTTTCCTTGAGGGTGATATCTCCTTTGTTGAAATTGGAGTGCCTTGTAGGTAAATATTTAATCCAGTGATTTACAAAATTAAAACAACAGATCAACCAGGTGCAGTGGTGCATGCCTGTAATCCCAGTACTTGGGAGGTTGAGACAGGAGGATCATAGGTTCAAGGCCAGTGCGTGTTAACTTAGGGAGACCCTATTTCAAAATAAAAGTAAATAAAAAGGACTGGGAATGTAGCTCAGTTGTAGAGTTCTCCTGGGTTCAATCTCCAGTATTCCCCTTCCGAAACACACACACAATCAGAGGTACCACTGTCAACTGAGAGATGCACATTTAAATTGTGGCATTTTCAAATTATTTGTAACACATCTACATAGCTGTGTTCAGATACCCAAATATCTACATATAACACCTGAAAACCTTCATAAAAACTTATAGGAAGAGATGTTTCAATCACTAACCAAACAAAACAAGGGAAGCCCAGCATGGGTTCACACCTGTAATCTTGGTATTTGGGAGGCTGTGACAGGAGAATCAAAGGTTTGAAGACAGCTTCAGTGACTTAGTGAGACTCTCAGCAACCTAGAAAGACCCTGTTTCAAATCAAAGAATTTAAAAAGGGCTAGGGATGTAGCTCAGAGACAGAATGCCCTGGATTCAATCCCAGTACAAAAAAAAACAAAAAACAAAAAACAAGGGAACAAGGAGTAAGGAGTAAGGGAGTAAGGAGTCATGGCACATAGTTTATACACTGAAAGGAATCAGCAAAGGCCAGAATCAAAGTTTAGAGAGAAGACTGAGAAATAAAAGCTATTATTTGGTGTTCAGAAGCATGCCAATTCGATTAAACCCCTTTCTTAATCTGAAAAGTGATATTTTTTATACTTTTATTGGTGCGTTGTAATTATACATTATACCCGAGGTACAGAATGATAGGAAAATACATGTATACAACACTTGGAGCATTTCCCTCTGGGTCCTACCCCACTCCTTCCCCTTGCCCATACATGCCTTAGAGATTGCTATTGGTGTATACCTTTGAATAGTGAACTTTGAGAAGAACAAATTTCACAAAAGGTGATCTAGGTACTAGGTATCACAATTTTGTATGTCTTAAACATTCAAACAGTGCATTCATGGCCATGTTTCAGAACCAGCCATGCTGTGTCATGTGAACCCACATTCTAGGTCAGAAGATTAGGGAATTTCAGTTAGACTTCACAAACAGTGAAGAAGAATTTAATCTAGGCTTTCCCTCTTGTGCAGGGCACATGGATGCTGGCAACCCTGGGTGTATAACATTTTCTGTTCTATAACTAGGGTGTTTGGATGTCTGATAGTATAGATCCTCAATGTACAAATATGTGCATGTAAAATCACAGGTGGTGCTGAACATTTTTAGAGAGCTCTACAAAGTTGTAAAGTTTGCATGAACCACTGAGTAGAGATGGACTTATGTTCTGATTAAGGGGAAGGTCAAATAAACTGACCACACTGAGGGTCTCCATGACCCCCACTTGGAGCATGATAGGTCCACTTCCTGGAAACATTGAGTCACTTTTCCAAGTTTGGCCTCACCTGGGTCTTTCTGGACTGCTTCCTTCCTCGCCCCAATAATCACCCACAATCCTGTGTCTCCAATGTGCCAATGTAGGAAACATCTTCCCTATAGTTTTGCCTCCCTGACTCCTCCCAACACCTTGAAGGTGTGAGTCCCTAAACAGGGCATTTCCGTGATCTTTGCATCACCTAGTTGACAGTAGAGTATGTATGCATGTTTGTAAAATATTTCTGTTTATTTTTTTCTTTTGGACATTCTATTTCCAAGTTACACCCCAGCCCTTTTGTTTTGTTTTGCTTTATTTTAATACAGGGTCTCACTAGGTTGCTGAGAGTCTAGTTACCTTGCCGAGGCTGCCCTGTAACCTGTGATTCTCCTGTCAAAGCCTTCCAAGTACTGGGATTACAGGCATGTGCCACTACCCCAGATTGTAAAATATATCCGAAGAAGGGAAGGTAAGCTGGCAGGTGATTGTAAATTAGTTGAACAGACTTTCTTTGTCACTAGCCTGGTGTGGCCTCATTTCATCCCCTGACACAGACTCGTCTCATTCAGAAGACACCAGCCTTGTACTTCAGCAGCACATGCATTAAACTAGCCTGGGCCACTTTTCCTGGGCTTGTTAGAAAAGACTTAATGATATCCCATAACTACACTTTCCCTCTCATTCTCATGCAGGAAACTCTGGAGAAAAGGAAGCTGATGGGCTCTTTTTCAAAGAAGAGAGAATTTGTATTTAGTTCAATCCCAATGGTATTTTTATGGTTACATTAATGCTTTGCGAGGGGCAGTCCTCCTTAGCTGTGGGATAGAACTTGTCTCATTTCCTATCACCAGCCCCTATGACTTCATATAGGATTCCAGAATTCTGATAAACTGTCATGTGGAAAAATGATAAAATGATTTATGCTCAATTTTGCTGGAAGGGAAAAATGCAAGAGCTGTCAGTCTGGGTCTTGAGAACAAATGAGTTACAGTTCATGAGGCAGCTCAATAAGGCTATCATTTCCCATCAGTTCCCATCACTGACAGCCAAGATTTACTGGCTGGGGAAGGGGCAGGGGCTGAGATTTGGTGCCAGGTGAATCGGCACTATTATTCTATCAACCAGGCTCCTATAGATGAGAGGCTACCATGAATATTTGATGGAAGCATCTTCCCAGAAATGCTTGTGAAACACAGCATCACTTTCCTTCCATTTGCTGGGAGCCTCTCCACTCTATGTGGATAGTGTGCATCTTTCTGAAAAATGACCACTTGTAAACCACAAAGGCATCTGGGATTCTTTGTTTTTGCTGCTCCGCCTGGTGGCGTGTTCCTCTTGGCAATCTGTGCGTGCAGTGCACTAATTCATTGTCTTCCCTCCTCTCAGGATGAGGCAAAAAATCCTTCATCTACTGAGAGGCTCTATACATTACATCTGTCATTATCCATCTGACACAGTGGCAGTGAGCATACAGCCTTCCAGCCCCCTCTGTGCTCAGAGAAAACAGACTTTGATCTATTGCACTCGCTGTGTTCTCCAGGAAAACAGAAGGTGGAGAGGTGGGAATGGACTCTGATGAACCCAATAGTCATTTTTGTTGATTTTTATTTGAAGCAGATAATCATAGTTTGTAAATTCTAAAATATATGATGTGCCTCTTTTCCTAGAGACACTTGTTTTCAGTGGGAAAAGGATTTTGGGCAGGGAGGGGGAACAAACCTCAGTATATTTCTTATGGGATGTGTTAATTTTAAAAGAAAGCACATTTAACATTTGCTCTTTGGAGCTAGGGAAATGTTTTTCTAAATATCTAGTGAGAAGTTCAGTATTTATTTTATATTCAAAATGATCTGTAGATGATTTAAAATACATCATGTCTATGTAATCTTTTCCCAAACTGTCATCTTTAGTCTACTAGTTTTAAAATATAATAGGTGTTTTGTGACTATGTATGGATTTTAGAACATGTAATAAACAGGACATTTTTGAACTTTTGGATATTTTGTTTGTCTTTCTGCTTGAACTACATAAGCATAATGCTTCCTTGAATCATGAAACTTTAACTTCTCTTAAATTGTCTAAACATTCAGTCTGATAAAATATTGAACAATGTTCCTTATATATGAATATTATGACAGTGGCTAACTTCCTCTCCTTTTGGCATTCTGAGTTAATTTGTGGTATAGATAGGAAATGTCATAAGTCAATGAGATGGACCATAGAGTTAAGTATATTGAGAATGGGCAAAGAATTTGAAGCTGAGGCAATGAAAATTACAAATTTTAACTTGTTTGCTCACTCATACAACAAATATTTGTTTGTTTGTTTGTTTGTTTGTTTGTTTGTTTGTTTGAAGTACTGGGGATTGAGTCCAGGGGCATTCTACCTCCGAGCTATACCCCCAGCCCTATTTTTTATTCTTTATTGTGAAACAGGGTCTCACTAATTTGCAGAGGGCCTCAATAAGTAGTTGATGCTGGCCACAAACCTGTTGTCCTGCTGTCTCCACCTCCCAAGTACTGGGATTACAAGCGTTTGCCGCCATGCCCGGCATCAAACAAATATTTAGCATACATTTAATGGAGGTACTGTTCTTTTACTCTGAAAAGAGTTATATACAAGTTAATCAGGAGAATAGAAATAAATTATCACAAAGAGTTTCATAAAGTTACAAATATTTTGAGAGAGCTAAATAGAAAAAGGCAAAAGACAGTGAGTGCTTATTGGCTTTAGTTTGGGACTCAAGAATGTTTCTCTGAGGCATTGACTCTGCAACTGAAATCTGAATGACTAGAAGGAACACAGAATCCACACATCTCAAGGAGGAAAGCTAGCACAGTTTCCTAGGATGGGAACTGATTAGCATGTTTGGGAAATCAAAAGAAAGCCAGAGGTCAGAACATAGAGATCTTGCTAAATCATTATGGTAATCTAGAACCTAAACCTTCAAATTTCCCTTTGTGGCCCCAGGGACTCAGATATTCTTAAAATGTTTCTATTAACGAGGAAAGGGAATGTACTCTTGGTGATGTTCTCAATAACCATCATGGCTAATGTTAAATGAATATTTCTTATGTACCAAATGGGATTCTAAGTGCTATATGCAAAATAATTTTTTGATTCTCACAACAATTCTATAACTTATTTTTATTAATTGCTCTACTAAATGTGAGACATATCAACAGAGCTTTTTATACTTTTGTTGGTGCACTATAGTCTCACATCATAATGTAGCTCATAATGATAGTGACATACATGCACACAACACTTGGTGAGCTTTCCCCCGGCTCCCCCCATCTCCCCCTTCCCCATACTGGATATTGAGATTGGCATTCATATTCTCACATATGTACATAATGTCAATGGAAGTGATTCCTTCATTGATCCTCCCTTTACCCTTCCCCTTTCCCTAGACCACCTTCCTGGCTCCACTGCAGTTTCTCCTCCATTATCTGAAGTCCCTCTGGTATCCCTAGCTTCTGCATATGAGAGAAAACACATGACCCTTCACTTTCAGTGACTGGCTAATCTCACTTAACATAATGTTCTCTCCAGGTCCATCCATTTTCCTACAAATGACATAATTTTGTTCTTCATTACTAAGTAGAATTCCACTGTGTGTATATCCCATAATTTTGTAATCCATTCATCTGTTGATGGATACCTCTTAGAATATTATAGTAATATATGCATACCCATATTGACAGAGTTTAAATGCACTTTCCATTGTTTCTCAGCTAGTAAGTGACTGGGCCAGGATTTGAACTCAGGTGATTTGGCTCCAGGGCCCATGTCCATATTAGGAGATTTGTCACAGAGGAAACTGAGAGGAAATATTTCTTGCATATTTTTTACTGAGCTTTATGTGAGTGTATAATTTATGTCACTGAGCTCAAATAGCAACAAAGTGTTATATTTTTTCTTAAATGCTTTTTTTCATAGGCTTAACTAATCCTTTATATTAAAACACATCTCAAAGCCTAACATGCTTTAATCCAGAGAGACCTAGCATTATGTGGTTCTTGGAAATCCAGTTTTGAAATGTACAAATGCAAAAATAAAAATAGTAGATTAAATATAAGTAGTTTCTTCCTAATTTTTAATTCAAAATCCCCAATGTAAAATGCTCTATGGAAGAAATATTATCTTTTATCCCTCCTTAAAATTAAACTAGCCATAACATAGAGTATTAAATAATAGTCACTAAGCCAACAGATTTTTATTTTAATCCATATACTTCTGCCTTTCTTCTTTACCAAGTGAAATCATTTTGCCTTAAATGCTCCCACTCGGTAGAGTGAATGATATGCTGGGTATTGTTTAGATTTGTAGTCTGTATAAATTCATTTGTGACAAAATTTGACTCATTAAATCTAGCCTGAGGCTAAAGTATGTAGATCAAGTGTAAAGTACCTCCTTAGCATGGGGCTCAATCCCCCAGCACCAAGAAAAAAAAACAAATCCTCAATTGTTTCTTCTCATAAAATTAATTCAGCAATCTTTCTCAGTCTGTTCCTCTAAATTTCAAATAAGAAACACTAAAAACTGATTAATGCCTATTCCTTTATCATTTGTAATATCACAAAATACCATATGTTTTTAGTCATGAAATTCAGTACTAATTTAATTGAAAATAATCAATGGGTGAGAATAAAGGACTTTGAGTGAGTTTTTGGTCCATTCATATAAAAATACGATATATGAATGAGGATATAGAAACATATAGACATAGTGAGGATATAGAAACATATCTGAATAAAACTTTCCTTCCCCAAACTAAAAATTACTGGGAATGAGATTTCTCTTGGTATCCTTCCCCCACAGCCCACTCCAATCCTGGGAATAAATCCCCTGCCTCTGCCCTCAGAGTACGTCCAGAATCCCACCACTACTCTCACCTCCCTGATACCATCCTGGCGTAGGATGCCACTGGACGTTATCATTCTAAAAGAATTAAAGTCAGAATACTGTAGTGATACATGCATACCCATATTTTTTCCAGCATAATTCACAATAGTCATGCCAGAGAACCAAACTAGGTATCAGTCAACAGATGGTTGGATAAAGAAGATATGGTATGCTGGGCATGGTAGCGCATGCTTGTAATCCCAGTACTTTGGGAGGCAGAGACCGGAGGATCCGGGTTCGCAGCCAGCCTCAGCTCTCTCTCTCTCTCTCTCTACTTAGTGAGGCCCTCCGCAACTTCATGAGACCCGGTTTCAAAATAAAGTATAAAAAATAGGGCCGGGGGTGTAGCGCGGAGGTAGAACGCCCCTGGGTTCAATCCCCAGTACCGCAAAAAAAAAAAAAGATGATACGGTATAAACAGAAAATAGAGTTTTACTCAGCTGCAAAGAAGAACAAAATTATGTCAGCTACAGAAAAATGTATGGAATCAGAGAACATCATTCTAAATGAGATTAGCCACACTCAGATCAAGGGTCACATGTTTTCTCTTGTATGTGATAGCTATAGAGAAAGTAGGAAAGAAAAGAGACCTCATAAAAATTAGGAGAGAGACCAGAAGAGTAGTGGAAGGAGATTTGGGGAAGGAGGAGGGAAGGGAAAGGGTAGGTATGGGTAAGAAAACAGACCAAATAATGTTACGTACACATATGAATGTATCACTATGAATCTCATTATCATGTGTAATTTCAACGCACCAGTAACACATTATTCAAATGTAAAAAAAAAGATTTTTTGCCCTAGACTGAAATCCAAAAATGTCTCCTGTTTATAGTACAGCCTTCAATGGTCCTATGCCTGATATAAAATATGCGTTCAATTAATATTTGATAAGTGAACAAATCTTCGACATTCAGTATGGAACATTTATCAGTTTTATCAAGTATAAAATTGCAACTTTTATTTTAGCCAGTTGATCACAAACCATTCTCTCCTGTGATGCTAATTTATTGGTATTTTTATTCTTTTTTCTCTTCTTTTTCCTTTGCTTTCTTTTCCCATGCTCCTTTCCTCCTTTCTCCCTTCCTTTCACACTTTATATCCTTTATTTCCCCTCCCCCAATGCTCCTCTCTCTTCTGTCTCCTCCTTCTCTTCTCATTCAGTAGTGTGCAGGGACAGCTGAGTGCTGTGAATCTGCTGATGTGAATTAGAAGCTATTCTTCCTTATGGTATTCACAACCTCACCATAGATACTTAAAATTTTAAAAAACTGTATACATTAGGTTAAGTTCTATGGGAGAGGTATGTGCTTTGTGCATAAGGTTAAGGGTTAAAAATATTAGTAAGCATTTCCCCCCATGATTAGGGTAAGGCGGCTAAATTATAGTTATTAGATATAGATCTATAGGTTTTCTTTTTTTTTTTTTTTGCGGACCAGGAATTGAACCCAGGGGCATTCTACCTCCGTGCTACACCCCCGGCCCTATTTTTTATTTTGAAACCGGAGTTGCAGAAGTTGCGAAGTTGCGGAGTTGCGAAGTTGCAGAAGCCTCACTAAGTAGAGAGAGAGACAGAGAGACAGACAGACAGACAGGGAGAGACAGAGAGAGAGCTGAGGCTGGCCGCGAACCCGGATCCTCCGGTCTCAGCCTCCCAAAGTACTGGGATTATAAGCGTGCACCACCATACTTGGCTTATAAGTTTGCTTTTTTAATCATAATTAATGAACTCATGGAAAGTTCTCATTTTCTCAGTAGCTATTTATATAACTAACTGGCAGCTCTTCAGATATGGAAATCTAGAAGTATGTGGATGTGGCAGGAAGGCCCTATTGGCACCATATTTAATGAGTGTATTTAGGCCTGGGCTTAGATATCATTATCCAATGAGTGAAGATTTTACAGAAATAGCTTCCTATGCAAGTCTTGATATTGTTCATGTCATTATCATAAAATGTAACACAATTTGAAGACTTAGAAAGAAAGTCAAAATCAACCTTGATAATCAGAATCAAGCTGCAATCATTTTTTAGAACTCCCCAGAATATAATTTCTAAATTCTTTCAACTCCTATGGGTTTTTTCCCCTAAATATTTCACCTTAAAGCATGGCACCCATTCAGTTTTAGCAGAGAAAGAACAGGCTATTTGTACCATTGCTATTTTCTACCAGATGGAAGTTCAAAAGTCACTCTAGCTAATTCAGGATCCTTATATTATTCCTTTCCTCTTTTATATATTCACTGTCTAGCTCTAAATGTGGTTCGCCCTATGGACTCTTAAACTCTTAGTTCTCTTGAGGGAAGGAAGTAGATACAAAGACATTGCTGTGGTTTAGATTTGAAATGTTGCTCAAAGGCTTATGTGTGGAAGGCTTGGTCCCCAGCTGGTGGTGCTATTGCCAGGTGGCAGGGCCTAGTTAGAAGAGGTGGAGTCATTTGGGGACATGTCTTTGAAGGCTATATTTTTCCTCATGCCCTTCCTCTCTCTCTTTCTCTTTCCTTCCTTCCTGACCACCATGAAGTGAGCAGCTTTGCTCTACCATCCCCTTCTACCATGACATTCTGCTTTGCCATAGGCCCACAGCAATGGAGCCAGTAGACCACACTCTGAACCCTCTGAAACTGTGAGCCAAAATAAATCTTTCCTCCTTTAAGTGGTTTTTCTCTCGAGGACTTTGTCTCAGCCACAATAGCTGGCTAAAAGAGAAAACCTGAGAACAAAGGAAAAGAATCATGACAAACAAGCAAAATGCAGGACTCACAGCCTTTTGCTGATCATCCTCTCTGTCCTTCACCGCTGAAATTGTGGATGTTTCCTCACATTTTTCTTAGTTGCTAACCTGGTCTCAAGCAGTGCCTGGCCTTTTCACACCTCAAAATAACTCTTGATGATATCACCAATGGCTTCCCTGTCACTAACTCAATAACAGCTCTTTTAGCCCTTATCTTAATTGCTGCATCAGCATCATTTAACACAAATTCCCACACTCTCCTTCTTGAAACATTTTTCTCCTCATCTTCTGGGATACAACAGCCATCTGTTTTTCCTCTGTGAATGCTTCTCCAAGTCTCTTTTTAAAATGTATTTCTATTACCAGCTGCTAAATCTTAGAGTTAGTAAAGTCTTGCTCCTGGGCTGCCTTCTTTTGCACAGGGTCCTATATTATCTCATCCATATCTGGAGCTTGGATTACCATTTAATAATCTACTTTAATAATCTATTTGAGGACTCCCCAAACTGCTTCTTTGAACCATACATTTACATACGTGATATTTTGCTGGACATCTCAAATGGCATCTCCAAAGTTAAACAGCTCTTAATTTTCACATACATTTACCTCTAAAGAAACCTAAATTGGATTTTCATTCAGTGTTCACTAGCTCATGAACGTTAGCACCAATCACCTGATTGCTGATCCAAGAACCAGAGTTACTGCTTATTCCTTGTGTTCATCCTAAATCTAAACACTACAGATTTTACCTCCTAGGTCCATTTGGTTTATGGTGTTCCTTAGGTTTGAGGCACCTTTACTGACCTTTTGTCTTGAAGATCGATCTAGTGGTGTGAGAGGTGTGTTGAAGTCTTCCAATATTATTGTACTGGGGTCTATGTGTGATTTATCCATCAGTTCTATTAATTATCCACTTGAACTTAGCTCTGGAAACCACTCTCATCTGTTTTTGCATGGACTACAACATAGGGCCTGCTTATGAATTCATATTCCTTATCATTATTTCTTTATTCCAATCCAACTTCAATTCCTTAGTTTATAAACATATTTATCCTACTTAATGAGGACACATACAAAAGACCAGATAGAATTTTCATAAGAAAATCATATAATGTCAGGATTTTTCTCTTTACTTCATTGCCCCTGCTCTTAAGGATTTAGAATAAATCCTTAAGGCAATTGTGAATTCTAACTTCTCTCTTCTTGTTTTGTTTCATTTTGATTTTTCTTAATCAAATGTATGCCTTGGATATAAGATATATTATTCATTTATGAACTGCTACAAAAGAAAAACAATGCCAATTAAACTATAAAAAATTGCTTGTTATAGTTCTTAAAGTACTTCTCAAAGTCTAGGTAGCTTGACAGATGAAGTGAGTCAGATCTTTATACCTAAGGAATCTAAAACTTTGGTTTCTATATTTTTATAGAGCTATGTCTGTTGTACTTTTCCATTTACTGTCAAAAGTGGACAAGTAAATACCAAGAAATGTCCAAGTGGATCACCTGGTTTTCAAACATATTATTCCTTCATCCTTTCTGCAATATCAGTTTGACCTTTTAATGACATGCATCATTTAATCATTCCAGGATGAAGACTTTTTTTTGTTTCATATTACCTTAGAATGAGGAGTCCTAAATAACCAGGCAACACCTAGATTTTATAATTTAGTAGGGCTCTTGTTTGTCTCTTGGTAGAATTATTCCCTCTCTGAGAATCAAGACCTAGAAATCCAGAGTCCCAAATTATCAAGTTGAGAAGCACAAATTCCCCTTTAGTCTATGAACACATTTTACTTAATGAAGACATATAATGCCTCATACCAGTCATTGATCTAGTGTGTACATTGTCATCCTTTCAGGGTACCATTTTCAAAACCACATTTTCATGCCATATGGCAGTCTCTACTTGGTTAGTATATGATATAGCCAGTGAGTCTCATGGCCCATTGCTACTACTACCCTTCTTTTTCTCTAATGTGGGTCTACTTATGTAACATGACTTTGTTCAGGATCCTACAGCAATGGATCAAATGCTTTACGTCCTCAGACTGAATCCTTATAGGCAGAAAAGAATAATCTATACTGGAATATATATTAATTTCAACCAAGATGAATGTGGCAACTTACAGATTCTTTGACATTTCTCCAGCAAATAATGGAGTCTAGTATAGTTTCTATTTAATGTGGTATGGTTTTATTTATTTGCTTTTAATGAATACAATATGGCAGGAGTGAAGTTATTGACCTACAAAGCTAGGTTAGAAAAGGTGACGTAGTTCCCACCTGGCTCTCTCTTGCTTTTAGGGCACTTATCTTTGAAACACAAAAGCATGTTCTGAGGAGGAGAAGCAGCTTCATGGAAAGATCATGTGAAGGAGTTTGGTCATAGTCTTAGCTGAGGTTCCAGTTATGTCTGGGTCAACATTCTCACTGCTGTAATCCACAAAAACTGGAAACACAACTTGGAGGAAGGAAGATTTATTTGCTCACAGCTTTTTGGAGATTTCAGGGTTTAGTCCATGTGAGTCTGGATCTGTAGAGCTCAAGGCATGGCAGTGGCCAGCAGAGAGAGGGAGAGAGCAAGGCTCTGACCTCACATCATGGAGGCTGGAAGCCAAAGAGATCTAGCAAGCAAGGTGATTCAGAGACAAAAGCACAATTCCTAAGGCCACACCCCCAGGGACCCACCTTCTTCAGCCACATGCCACCTGCCTAGGTTACCACGCAGTAAATCTGTTACAATGGATTTATCCACTGATGAGACTATAATAATCATGACTTAATTACATCAACTATGAACATTAATACATGAGCTCTTCAGGGGACATTCTATATGTAGCCACTACAAGCTGAGAGTCACTATCTATCACCAGAAAGGCAAATGAATGAGTGTTCTTTTCAGATGATCCCAAACCCCAGCCTCTGAGCATACGTGCAGTGGACCAGGGAAGTGCAGCAAGGCCATTCACATATACTATTTTTGATTCTCATTTCTTGTGGGGACAGAAAAGAATGCATACAGCATTCTAGAAACAGTGCTAATCTGCTCTAGCAAGACACTATGCCTGGTATGGCTCCTGCAATTGGTACTTACACTTGTTTGAATTTTCCGTAGTCTGCTATTGTCCTTCCACATTCATCTGACTTTGACAAAGTCCAAACTGATAAATTATATGGGGGTGGGTAGGACCATCACAAGGGTGGCTTCAGTCTATGCCATTCCCTACAAGGAATATGATATGTTTTTTTGTTTGTTTGTTTGTTTGTTTGTGACTGGGCATTGAACACAGGAACATTCTACCTCTGAGCTGCACCCCTAGCCCTTTTTATATTTTATTTTGAAAGAGTGTCTCATTAAGTTACTAAGGGTCTTGCTAAGTTGCTGAGCCTGGCCTCGAACCTGCAATTATCCTCAGCCTCACCAGTGCTGAGATTATAGTCATGCGCCATTGCACTCACCTCACTGATTTTACTCTCTTGACTAGGCCTCCTTTTGGACTTCCCCATTACAGTAGTTCTTAATTCACACATGAAGAGACATGTCAGGGACTTGCCAACTATAAAATACATCTTTTCCAATTTTACATTTGGGGATTGGGTAAGTGATCACTGTGAGTCTTCCTCCCACAATGTCCTTGTAGATGCTGTTTCTCTTCCAAGAATACTGCTTATTTTCCTCTTTTCATCTTTAACTCTTATCTGTCCTTAGTTCAGAGAAACACTTATGACTAGGTAAATTTTCACATAATAATTTCCTAAATGACCTGTAACTTTCCTTTTTACTATATAGCAGAGTTTCCATTTTATAATCACTTGCATGATTATTTAAGCAATATTTATTTTCCTGATTTAGCTGTAAATTCCATGAGATACAGAAGAGTTTTTGTATTCACAGCATCTTCCATATCTGACATATGGTAGGTATGTAATAATTTTATTAGTAGTTTATATAGAAAGAACACATGGACACATTAATGAACTGCAGTATGTACTAGAAGTTTGATTAGAGAATTGATAGGCAACTTTAAATTCTATCTTACAAAAATACATTAGGACCCTTAAAACTGAAAAGCAACGCTAACTTAATTAAATAGTATGACTTGTGTGACTATTTTGACTGGTTGGAAGAATCATATGCAAATTTGAAATATTCCACATATTTTTGCCATATTTATGTTTAACTAGCTTGAATAGCTCAAAACAATTTAAAATACCCAACTGGTATGATTTTACTGTAATGTGTGATGCACTCATGACATCTTTAGCCATGAGGCACAAATACAAGAACATTTTAGAGAACTTGGAGTATCCATGTTATATATAATGTTAAATTATGTACTTACTTTGGCTCAGTTTTACTTATTCTTCTCTAATCTATAATACTCTTCTTATTGTAAATATTATAATTTAAATTAAACCATTAAGCCTTCAAGCTATCTATATGTGGGATGTGTGTGTACATATATACACAATATACATATACATATGCATGTTGAAACATATAAATGTAATAAAATACATTTCTATCTCACCTTTTTTTGTGTCTCAATAGCACTCTCAACTCAAAATTAGATAAAAAGAATACTTTCTTGTTGAGAGAAATATCTGATTCAAAGAGAATTTCTGAAATTAAATAAATTGAATCTTAAGACATTTCATATTTGGAATAAATCCTATAAATAGGAACTGCTTAAGGTCGTATATACAAAAGTTAGAGTATAGAATTATGTTTAAGCAAAGTATCTGAAAATTTGGGATTCTCCATCAAATAAATAGCATGTGCAAACAATAGACTATGAACAACAAAATACAAAGCATGAGGTCATTAGAAAGAGTAATGTAAATAAATGTGTTTCTAGTATGGAAAACTCTGCATTATATATCTTCAAGTAAAAAAAAGCAAGGTATAGAGCTACCTAGATTGGTCCCTTCTGTGTGCATAAAATAAATCTTCTAGAAAGATATGGAAAGCATCATTGATACTTCCTGGATAAAGTAATTAAGAACTGGAGGGAAATGGTACCATTCACTTTTTGTTTTTGCCATTTTTTACTATTTTAACTTTTGTATTGTATATGTACTACTGTTTTTATCATAAAATAATTTTATTATTCCATTATCTCAGGACTCAAAAATTTTAATAAAAATGTCCCTATATTTGTTAAGGGACGAGGCTTTTGAATAATGCCTAAAATTGCTTTTTTAATATTTAATTTCTTTTTTTTGCGGTACCGGGGATTGAATCCAGAGGCGTTCTATGTCCACGCTACAGCCCCAGTTCTATTTTTTATACTTTATTTTGAAACCGGGTCTCACGAAGTTGCAGAGGGCCTCACTAAGTAGAGAGAAAGAGAGAGAGAAACAGAGAGAGAGAGAGAGAGAGCTAAGGCTGGCCGCGAACCCGGATCCTCCCGTCTCCGCCTCTCAAAGTACTGGGATTACAAGCGTGCGCCACCACGCCCGACTATTTAATTTCTTAGTTCATTCAATATTTTGTCTCCTCTGGACCAATAATTTCTCAAATGAATCAATAAAATGCCACCATTGATGTCATATTGAAAATGCAACCAATTTTTTCTTGCAATTATCATATCGCTTTTGGATCAGGTTTCAGCATCTCGTGTAACAACACTGTTTGTGACTAATATCTAATAATATTTTGCCATAGAAACAATTGATATTACAAGTTCTGAAGGAAGCATTGACTGAAAACCAATATTATTTCAAAGTATTGGGACATTTAGAAAGTGAAAAAAGCAAAATTTAAAAAATAACAAAACAAAAAAAAAGCAGGAACTGTGGCCAGGCTTGGCACGTCATCAAAGGATGACAATGTGGCCGTTTTACTGCCTTTGCAAAGCATATACAAGATTGCCAGGGGAGCATTCAAAGGGCTACTTCTTTTTATCCACATTTATACATTTTTGCTTATAAATGTTCATTACTATAAACATAAAATAGTGTCATTCCAGTGAATTTTATACATATTCAAAAGGGAGAGGGTATCAAAACTTGCACAATGTGATCTCTTACTTAATTGCAGAATTACTCTACAGCGTTGGTCTCTCTGGGCTGTGTGTTCTGCCAGGGATGTGCTTACTGAGACATGGTGGGACCCACGTTGTTCTTATTACTTTACTTCCATTGTCTTGAAAGTGAACATCATTATTTCATCTCAAGTTCTTCTATAAGAAAGCTTCTATAAGACTACATACCTGAGGAACAATTAACAATTAGAACTATTTCTAGTGCATCGCATTACTTTTGAAAGTCTGGATCTTCTTTGAAATAAGCAAAAATTAAGCCTCTCTTACCAAAACTGCATAATTTCTAAATATGCAAGTATTATGAAAGTGTATGAAATGTCAGGTGGTACTTATATTTGTACTTTAAAGGTATCGGGTCTCTCTAACATTTTGGCATTCCTTTGCACGGCACATTTGGCCCTTGGTGATTGAGCTTTCAGTCATTTTCCAGTGGTTTACAACAAGAGATGATCTGCCTACTGGAGGACTTTTGGTGAATTCTTGAGACCTTTATATTTCCACACTATGATGGTAGTGGTGGTAGGAGGAGTGTGTGCTACTGGTCTCTAGTAAGTGAACATTAGGGATGCTGCTAAAACATCCTACAGTGTGCAAGACAGCCCATCAACAAAGGATAACCAGTTCCACATGTCAAAGTACCAAGGTAGACATTCCCTGGACTACCTTTAACTGCTACCACTTACCACTTCTAAGTGCCTACTCCACACGAAACCACTTGCCATTAATAATAAAATTTCCTTTTTCTATACTGTCCTTCTCCTTTGACCACATAGCCATTCATGTTTAAAATATTTCCTTTAGAATGATTCCTTATCAGTATTTGCATAGAAATCTGCTGAGAATGCCTCCATTGTAATATAGTAGTGTTCACTAGAATATATATCTCTTCCATCTGACCTTGAGCTCCTTCAAACTTACTGAAACCCTAGTGCCTGGTAGATGGAAGCCACTCAAAAAATTAAAAACTCAGTCAATAAAGATAAATTTTAAATATTAGATATATTTGACTTTTTGCAGTTTTCTAATAATTTATTTTAATTGACACATAAAAACACAAAAATTGTACATATCAGTGGGGTACCGGGTGATGTTCTGATATGTGCCTACTGGGGTAATGCTTAAATCAGGTTAAACATATCTATCTCCCCAAACATGAATTTTGTTTGGTGTTTTCATGAAAGGATTAAAAAGGCCTTCGACCAAGTATTCTCATTAAAGACCCAGGCAGTTGGCTATTATGAAATTGGAAAGAAATGACCTATTATAGAAAATAAAATTCCAATCACAACAAAGAAGTACTCTGCTTGCGAGTTAAATCAGAACCTAGGTGGTTTCAGGTATTTTCATTATGCATAAGATCTAAAATGCAGTGATTGAATGGTACTTTGGTGGCACAGCGATGATAGGAGAACAGATCATAGAATCTTAATT
This sequence comes from Glis glis, assembly GCA_004027185.1. Lineage (NCBI taxonomy): Eukaryota > Metazoa > Chordata > Mammalia > Rodentia > Gliridae > Glis > Glis glis. Next base: position 100,013 of record PVJS01000828.1, read on the forward strand.
GCCTTCAACTCTTTCAAACATTCTGCCACCCTATAGTCCTTTCAGCCTGACTTCTGCTTAATTGCCTTCCATGGCTGCAGGGTATAGTAACTCTGGGAGTGTCTCCAGGACTCAAAGTTTTCAGATGCCTATGAGTTTGTGGAGATGTAACTGAAACTCATCCAGGCACATATTAACACCATGGCCCTCTATTTCCACCTTGCTCTGCGAAGCGCCATCACCCCTTCAAGTGGTTAAGTTGCCCTTTGCACCAGAATAAATTTGGTCATCTGATGTGTAAAGTAATATAATGCATTAAGTATGGTCTCTCCAGTTTCTCTAGGTCATGAATCTATTTTCCATTTCCATTGCAATGCTGTACACTGAATTTGTCAGAACACCCAGTCTGAGTTTATTAGCCTCTCAGCTCTTTGTCCATTGACTAGCACTATATATATCACTGGCTACCCTAGCTTCAGTTTCTTTGTCTATAAAATGAGACACTGGAATAAATGAGCTAGCATTACTCATGGGCCTACCTGCCTTTAATTCTAAGATTAGTATTGATAAAGGAAATCTCTGCTCATATCTTACATGTGCATATAAGGGTTTGGTCAGTACATGACCCTAAATGTACTTGATCTTACTCATCAGACCTTACTGGGAACAAATGTAATGTCCATCCAAATGAATTTATATTCAAATAATGACCAACATCAAAAGTAACTTGTCAATCCCCTTTAATAACCAATCAGCAAAGCCTTTCCCTTATTTGGAAAGAGCTTCCTTCTTCTTGCTGTATACCTAACTCCCATAGTCCAAATCCAGCAAGTCTGGATACTAACAAAGAAACACTGCTGTCCCTTGCCTAGGAGTCTAATAAATTCCACCTCCCTATTAGCCTGTTATGAGCTTTGGTTTTACCTCCACAACATAGGGTCAGGAAATATTAAGCTTAATGAATAGGAAGTGGCATATTTCCTTTATAGTTACAGTGTGAATACATCAAGAACCTTTCAGTCTCTACTGTCTATCCTGACTTAAACAATGAAATATGAGAGCAAGAACCAAGGTACCAGGTATAGATTCTAACCTCAGTTTAAGTTTTTAAAAAATCAAATGCCTTCTAATTGCCCTTATGTATAGTGAATAGAATTCATGATCTGAATTTAAAACATAAATTCCTGTTCTTACTGGCCCTAATGACAGATAAAAGGACGTTCTGCCTGTATATTAATTGGTGGTTCATAGACTCATGACTGGTCAAAGCTCCCCCTTAACCACTTTTGAGGGACATTGAATTATTAATTAAATAACAGCATAAATGAAAATAAATATATATTAAGTGAAAACATATATTAAACGAAAATAGATATACATGTCTACCTTAATGAATATACTTCATAATTTTAAAGGCAACTACACAAATGTTTAGGGAAATCTCTAATGAATGTTTTTACATTTAGGTTAAGCCTGTTACCGGGTGGTAATCCCGCCTAGAAATGAATTTTTATTGGGCAGTTATCTGTTTCTCGATTCTTGTTCCCCCTACTCCAGAAAGATGTCAAATGGAAAGCACAAATAGGGAGCATAAGAATCTTGTTTAGTTAGGGAATTGTGGGTACAGTGGAAGAGAATGCCATGACAAACGGGTTACATTCCAAAGGAAGGGTCCAGAAGGGCTACTTGGAGTTACACTCCAGAGAGAGGTCTCCAGAGAGAGGAGTAGTTCATTTCTGAGAATGGAAAATAGCGTGGAGCTCTTCACACAGGCAGTTTTATTCAGTCTGAAAACCCTTCCCCCTAACACATATGTACTTACTTGGGGAGGTATTTGCCCTGTAGCTTAGTGCTCCATAGCTTAGGGCATCTGTGCTCTTCTGGCCATGTGGAAATTTTTCCCACTGGTTATGCATGCTGCTTTCTAACTGGGGCTCTCTAACTGCAGCTGGACAGGGAGTCCTGTATTTCCATTCATAAGGACCTGGTTAATTTTTTCTCTCAGGTGTATGATGTACCCCAGGTTCATCCCAATCTTGCTCACCTGCTCATTTCTATCTAGCTACCTAAAAGGCCCACTAAACATTCATAGGAATTCTGACGAGACATATTTTTCATATGAAAAGTATTCAAGTATTTTTGGTAGAAGTTTGCATTTTATAAAGGAGTCTATCTAAGGTGTGCTTTCAATATTTTTCATAAAATATAATTTAATCTGATTCCAATATTTTGATATTTTTGTGATGGCTGTATTTGAGGAAAGAACTCTTTGAGACATAAAGCAGTATCTAAGCAGGAATCAGCAGGCATCCTTAGAGGCAGACAGTGTGCACCAGCCTGAGCCTAGGACTCCTTTCAATTGTAACCAGTAAATACTTTGTAGGTGGAAGCAAGAGAGAACTATGCCCCATTCTTATACTTGGCCAAAAATAGAAAAGTGACAATATCACAGATCGAAAAGTCAACAGGTTATCTTTCAAGTCAGTCAAAGGTTATACACAAATTGGCACTGAAAAAGATTAAGCATTGCGGGGCTAGGGCAATTTTATCTGTGTTGAGATCTTTTGTGTGCAATTTACCCATCAATTTTAAGAAATTTTTACATGTGCATAGACATGCATACATAGACACACACTTACACATCAAATTTCAAACTTTTAGATCACTAGGACATTTTATTGAGAACATTCACTATAATATAACTGTACTAACAGTAGGCACATAGTCATGATATCTTGGGAATCTTCTATGACCATATATGTAAACTGTAGGTCATATCATGAAATGCTGATTAGATTTGAACTGTAAATTGTCCATAAGTACCACATTTATGATATGACTTTTGGTTAAAATGCTTTATTTAATTTCTTTCTTTTTTATCCAGAATAGCCAGAATAAAATAATTTAAATTGAATAAATTTGACTTTAAATGGATGTAATCAGTAAACATATCATCCAGAATGAGCCTTTAGCTTGCAATGCTAATTTTGTTTTTTTTTATTGTAACTGAAGGGTAGATTTCATCTTCAAATGTAAAGAAAATAAAACATTTCCCTATATCAACTGTATAGTCAGTTTTAATTATCTTCTTTTCATATGTATCCCTTTGCCGGGCGTGGTGGCGCACGCTTGTAATCCCAGTACTTTGGGAGGCGGAGACCGGAGGATCCGGGTTCGCGGCCAGCCTCAGTTCTCTCCCTGTCTCTCTCTCTCTATCTCTATCTCTCTCTCTCTCCTTAGTGAGGCCCTCCGCAACTTCGTGAGACCCGGTCTCAAAATAAAGTATAAAAAATAGGGCCAGGGGCGTAGCGCGGAGGTAGAATGCCCCTGCGTTCAATCCCCGGTACCATAAAAAAAAAAAAAGTTCTCATATGTATCCCTTTTATCACATCTCTTAAAATATGACTTAGCTTTTATGACTCACTGGTCCAACTGATGGAAGAATAATAGGTCTTAATAGAATAAATTCCTAACCTAATTTTCTCTTCTTTTTAATCTTATATAACATGGAAAACCTTGAGCTATGTGTGTGGATAGATAAATATTTTCAAGTGTTAGAAGGAGGACATTTAAAATTCTTAAAATATTATCTATTTTAATCTGAAAATTTCTTTTTGCGTGTACATGTATGATAAATATTTGATATCCAAGTTTTTACGATTAAAGGTATTATTCTGAACATTAGTAGTCCACATTAACACTGCCATTTGATTTAATAATATAATCTTGCAGTTATAATTTTCTCTCAGTTTTGTAAGAATGATTATTGTTTTTGCACCAAAAATTAAATTCTTCACAATGGAAAACAAAAGAGTATTACCTTTAATAGACTCCTTTCTTGATAAGAATATTGATTCTGAGGTTGGATAAACATTTAAAGATAGTAGAAATACCAAGTTATCAATTTATTCCTCACATTTGAACCTAAGGTTGCTAAATAATAATTTGTTTTTGCAAAGCATGATTTTAATTTAATTTTGACCAAAATAACTTCAAATTTCCACTCAGGTAACAGGATTTTATTTTGTTTGCTTGTTTGAATTCCACCATTTGGTTACCTCCATGTTGTTTAGGAATTAAAACATACATGATTCCAGTTGCTAAGGTTTATTACTCTGCTACCTAGGATGATAATGTTAAACTCAGTAATAATACATAAAAGCTACTTAACTATGTTATACAGGAATACAAAAAATAGCTAAAATGCATCAATGAAATGGAAAGAATCAGTTAAAATAATGGAGCCTTGTTAGCCTAGGCATACATTCTGTAAAGTAATTTTTTTCATGATTATTCTAGGTCCTTCCACATGAGATCGCTTATCTATATTCATTGAAAGAAAAGCCAGCTGCATTATCTGTAGGGCCCTAGTGGATTCATATTTATTTTTCCATTTTATTTTAGGCTCATTGATTTTTGTTCCCTGCAGTGTGTTTTTAAACATCATACCACAGAAGATGTTTAAAATGCAACATTATGATGTAATGTTCATGAAGACAAATAATTGCATATCCAAAGAAGAACTATTCATTAATTTAGCTCTATACACTGGGTGATTGATTAATTGAGGTTATATTTCTCTAACTTCAGAAGGCTGATTAGACCCTATCCAGAGTGTAGTTTGCATTTCTTTGTTTCTTTAAATATACATGTATTGGTGCATTGAAATCTCACATAATAATGATGTTCAGAGTGACAGGAACATACATGCACACAGCACCTAGTGAGCTTCCCCCTAGCTTTCACCCCACTCCCTCCCCTTCCCCATCCTTGATATTGAGATTGGCATTGATAATTCCATAGCTTCAATAGAAGTGTTTCCTTGAACAGCTCTCCCAGCTACCCTGCCCTATACCCCTTCCATCACTCCACTGGGGTTTCTCCTCCTTTATCTCGAGTCCATCTTGTAAACTGATTTCTCCCAAGCTTCCACATAAGAGAGAAAACATATGACACTTTGCTTGCTGTGACTGGCTAATCTCACTCAACATAATGTTCTCTAAGTTCCATCCATTTTCCTGCACGTGACATCATTTTGTTCTTTATGGCTGAGTAGAATTCCATTGTGTGTATATCCCATAATTTCATAATCATTCATTTGTTTATAGACACCAAAGACTGGTTTAGTGATTTGGCTATTGTGAATTGTGCTGCTGTAAACATGAATGTGTATGTATCACTATAATATTCTGATTTCATTTCCTTTGAAAAGATCCCTAGGAGAGGTATAGCTGGGTCATAAGATGACCACATTCTCATTCTTCTGAGGAAGCTCCACAATGATCTCTATAGTGGTTGCACTAATTTGCAATCCCACCAACAGTGTATAATAGTTTCTATTTCCCGCATCCTCGCTAGCATTTATTGTTGTTTTTATTCTTGATGATAGCCATTTTAATTGTGGTTAGATGGAATCTCAATGTAGTTTTGATTTGTATTTCCTTCATAACTAATGATGTTGAACATATTTTCATGTATTTATTGGCTATTTGTATTTCTTCTTTTGTGAAGTGTCTATTTAGTTCAATTGCCCGTTTCTTGACTGGGGTATTTGTTTTTTAGTTCTTTGTATATTCTAGATATTGGTCCTCTGTCAGAGGAGTAACTGGCAAAGATCTCTAATTTTTTAGGCTCTCTCTTTAGACACTTGATGGCTTCCTTTGCTGCACAGAAACTTTTTTAATTTAATGCCATCCCACTGATTAATTCTCATTTTAATTTCCTGAGCTTTGGACGTCTAATTGAGGAAGTCTCTACCAATGCCTGTATGTTGGAGCATTGGTCCTATGCCCTCCTCTAGTAATTTCAGAGTCTCTGATCTAATTTTCAGGTCTTTGATCCATCTTGAGTTGACACTTGTGCAGGGTAAGAGGTTAGGTTTTAATTCTATTTTTTTCTACAATTGGATAACCAGTTTTCCCAACATCTTGATAAAAATACTGTTTTTTCTAGTACTTATCCTAGAATAAGGGTGTGGGGAAGCAATTACAGGATAGAAAAACATACCACAGACAAAGTAGTAGAAGTGAGTGAATATGTGCAGCTTGGAGGCAGTATCAGTAAAGGAGTCTCAGATAGGTTTATTCAAATATCTGAGCAGGTAGCATGGGAAAGAGTGAACAGACTTATTTCTTCATTGATAATCCAAACCTATAATCACAAAATGAATATGGATCAGTATAGTAATGAACTTTCTGTAGTGAAGTCCAATAAGAAAAGTGCTTTTGGGGAAGGAATGGATTCTTATCTTGAATTTCTATCTGTCATGAACATGATAAATGGAATTTCCTGGATAAACTCTTAAAATCTCCTTTAACATTTAATTTTAAACATCTGAGATTTTATTAAAATAAAGTATGTCCTGAATGGTTCCTTCCTTTTACCAGTTTCAGTTTGTTGACCAGAACATTGTTCTACAAAATAGCTAACATGGGGTGAGGCTGCCCCATAAGGTATGCTGGACAATCTATTGGGATGGGTCAAGAAAGCATTAGAATACTTATTAAGGATTATTTTATTTATGTATTTTCATACATTTATTGATCAATATAAAATGAAAACAGTTGTACATGATAATGATTTATAAACAAATGTTTAAAGTTCATAAATATAAAGATATAAAACATTTTTGTTAATGGGGCATGAAATAAAATCCATATGGGAACCACTAAAATGAAGATATTGAATGGAGGGAAGTTAATTTAAAATAACCTCACTGGAATTTTTTATTTCCATGATAGAAATAGAGTACAACCCAAGAACTAACCTTTAGATTTTTATGTTTTTGAAGTTCATGCCAATAAGTCTGTGCTAGAAATAAAAACTGAGGTCATACTGGAGAACAAGCCTTGTTAGCCATATTAATGTTGATAATTTCATACATTGTCACAAAATTAATTGTGTATGTAAATTGAGATGCGTTAATATTGGCATCATAGATGAAGCACTACCCTCTCACATCTAGGGTCACCCTACATCTAACCCAAGTTCCTAACCACAATTAGTTTAGTGGTTTGGGGTTATTACCTGCTAAGTAGCAGTTCTCCATTAAAATGAATATAAAGCACATAATTTATCACAATTAAGTTTAATTGACTCTCAATTTCAGTCTAGTGAATGCCAAGAATGGAGACAGGATGGACAACAGTTGTCTCAGTACTCAAAAAGGACAGTTTTAGGTCATTTCCTGCCACGTTCTATAATGGATGTGTCTAATTTCACTGTACAGTACTCAACAGAGGGCACCCATATCCATCAGTGCCATGTTTTGTCTTCCTGGGAGTTATTTTCTTACCCCAGCTTTTTGGACCCTCATCTTTCTCCAGGAGCATTTTCCCCCTCTCCTGTCTCTCAATCTCTCACACAGGACCACTCACACACATGGTTTCTGATGTCAATCAAGAGACTCCCGTCAATCAATGAAGGTATAAGAAAAAAATGTGACTATCCATCTATAATAAACAATCTACATAAATTAATGTCACTCTTGATTTTCTATTGGAATCTGAATTTTTACAGCATGAGCATAAAAAGTGAGGAAACATTTCTACCTAATTGTTTCAAAAATCTTATTTTTAATAATCATCATTCTTTGTCCAGAGATGATTGAAAGAGGAACTCAATTGGTTTTGGTTCATAATACTGAGAGTTCTTGGTGGAGTTGTTAGTACTGTGATCTACAGTTCAAATCATACTGAAATTGTGTTATCTTTGTGATCACTGAGTGTTTCTAGAATCCTTAAAATCAAGAGAAAACAATGAAACAAGTTATTGCATGAGCGTTGTGTATTTTCCTCACCCATAGGGAGGCAGATTGTTTAGAGTCACCCACTGATTAATAGATCTAGCCCCATCATAGTTAAAGAACATATTGGTTTCTCCTTCAGGCTTATATAAGACAAAATACCAACATTATGTGTATAAAAGTAAATGTATTGGGAGTGAGCTGAGAAAAAAAGACAAAATAACTTCAAAGTAAGAAAATCTGGATCTAAGTTATACAGTAGCTATGCCACCCAGTGCCTATGGCAAAGAAACAAGAGCACCAAAGTATTATTTTGAAATACTTTGATTTTTAGTATTTTTGGGGGGGTTACTGGTTTATGTCCTTTCTTGTGTCTGTTTACACTAGACTATGACATAAAACTAGAAAATGTTGACACCTGTGTTTACTGCCGATAGTGATTCTGTTGGAGGGATTTTTCAGAAAGATTTCTTCATAATAATAATTTTTATTCACTTGAGACCTCATTTTGACTTAAATTCTCTGACAGTAATATAAATAAAATGACAGAGAGCAAAGAGAATGACACATGCAGTATCTTACACAGAAGGCGTTATTGCCAGTGCTAAGATTTCCTGTGCTCAGGCTCTAAAATGCAAGCAAGTAAGACTCTTTATTTGATTTCTAACTGATAATTTTTACTTTACTTCAGGGGAATGGCATTATGTATGTAAGCAAAGAGCCCTGATTTCTACCATACCTGAAAAGCTGCAAATCCATTGATATATGCCAAAATAAATGATCTTCTTTAAAACCCCAAATCTTATGAATGTCAAAGTTTTTTTTAAGTAAAAATCAGGGTTGTGAAGATCTTATTTTCTGCAATGTGCTTGGATAATTATTGAGTGATTGTTATTGAGCCATTCTGGTGGAATTTGTGAGCACATGAGTGAAATTGGGGAGGGTAGTGTCTTGCCATGAATTGGACTGTATATAAGGAAAACAGAATTTTATTACCATTTAGTTTCTTTCAGATCTACTTAATAAGAATAACTTTTTAAAAGATTTTTATTGGTGCAATGTAATTGTACATTGTAGTGAGATTCAAAGTGATACAGTCATATATGCACACAATAGCATTTAAAAAAATAGGGTTTTCCGTAGTTAGTGGATACTGCATTTAAGAATCTCCATAAAGACAAGCACCCAATCTCTACAATGTGAAAGCTAACAGGGGCAACTCGCCAATTGCTAGAAGAAAAGAATGAAACATAAATAATCAAATTTGGCTGTCTACTTATTAATAAATCATCTACCTGTAATTATTTATATTTTAAAAACTAAAATGAAACACATATCTTAGCACTATCATGTGTGTTGAAATGAGGTTTTAAAGTCTTGAACTATACTTCTGAAAGTTACTCATTTGTGTTCTGAAACATGTGCATAGGATATTCATATTAGAGATCACTAAGAAGAAATGAGCATTTAATTTAATGAGCATTACATTCATTATTGTCCAGCAATAGTAACTGTAAAGATGCTGACATGCTTGCAAATGGGCTTAACCTTCAACCTGAGCTACCTACCACTCAATGAACAGAGGCTTGTCAAAAGAATTTGAGACAAAACACCTGAAACAAGGGTACTGCCCAGTGAGGTGTGAACACACTTAGGAAAAAAATAGTATTATTCTAGTTTTCAAAATGATATTGAGCACGTAAAGAAAATAAGTGGAAAATGAATAGTTTGTACACCAGAGAAGCCCTAGCAAGTGTAAATAGAGTTCATAAAAAAACCCATCAGTGAAAAATGACAATGATGATATCAAAGAAAAGCCCTAGAGTTCCCTTTTGGTATTTATTTTATTTATTTTAGAAAATATTCATATTTTTCTTAATTACAAAGTAGTTTGCTCTAAAAAATAACAAATAAGAGAAAGGGTCATATGTTTTCTCGCATATGTGGAAGTTAGGGAGTAATTGGGATACCAGAGGAACTTTAGATAATGAAGGAGACACTCCAGTGGAACCAGGGAGGTGGTCTTGAGGAGGGTGGGGGGTGAGAGGGAGAATTAGTGAAGGAAACACTTCCAGTACATTATGTACATAAGTGAGAGCACGAATGCCAATCTCAATATCTTGTATGGGGAAGGGGGAAAGTGGGGAGGCAAAACTCACCAAGTGCTGATTGCATGCATGTCACTATCACTACGAACTACATTATGATGTGAGTCTGTAAGGCACCAATAAATGTATAAAAACAAATAAATAGCAGCTTGTAAAATTCCACAAAATACACCATACTGTTTTTCTATTTTATAAAAATAAATTTGAAAAAAGAGAAAGAATAGTATTTCCTCTTGTTACCTGCTAATCCCAATCCTCAAAATTTAAATGTATAATGTATCTTTGGACATTTGCATATTCCTACATAAACATATGAACAAACATATTTTGTACACACACATACACACACACACACACACACACACAGAGTAACAGATGTCCCTTCCACCTGATTGGCCCCATGGCCAATAGACTTCTGAGATTGCCTTAATAATCTAATAGTAAAAGTAATGCCACATTTTCTATAATTCAATCCAGAATGATTCCCAATAAATATTGATTTTTTCAAATGAATTACAGTATGTCATGGAAGTGAGGATAGATACAGTGTAACAAGCAGCATCAGCCATCATTTTAAGTAATTTTTTTTTCATTTTACTTTGGGATGTATCCCTCACACCCAAACACACCACACACACACACACACACACACACACACACACACACACACACACACACTTTTAAAAAATATCCTTAAATAATAGTGCATCATCCATTACTGCTTCTGGATTATTTCTCTTAATATGTTTTGGACAGTTTTAATGTGAACACATATAAAGCTCTTTATGTCTCTCACATACCAGTATGTAGTGTTCCATTTGCTGTAATGTACCAAAATATATTTTTACTTTTCCCTTTTGGTGATCATTCCTATATTTCTGGGTTTTTGTTAGTGGAAAAAGCTCTGAAATAAAAAAAATCTAACTACCTAACTATACATCTATCCATCCATGTAGATAATCATAACTCTTTACCAATTCATTCTTATATATCTGTAGAAAAATTCTAATATGGATTTGCTATCATGAAGTATGCAAAATTTAAGTTTTGTTAGATATGAACATTGCTATTTATTTGTACATTTGCCAATATGGGAGTTTGTCATTCCTTTGATTTAGATGATCTAATAATGTGGGAGATATTAGTTTTTCACTTCAGAATCCACAGCATCTTTGCATATGGTTATTGGCCATTTGCCTACTTATAATTGCTTTGCCCATTTCACCCGTAGGTTGTCTGTAGAATTATCTTATATGTTATTAACACTAGACCTTTGTTTGATTCCATGAACATTTTTTAGATGCCACTTGTCTTTTTAATATGCTTATGGTATCTTTTATTCTCATAAATTCGGTTGCTTTTTTATTTTAATACCAATATTTTACTGTAATTTTTGATATTGCACATTATGTTTAGTAATGTCCTTTCAATTTAAATATTATGTTAAAACTCTCCTATATTTTCAAAGCACTTTCCTAGTTTGTTAATTCTTAGACTCTTAATTGCTCTGATTTGTTGTGATATGTGGTGTGAAATGGGGCTTTGCTTAGGTCTATATAGTTAAAACATTTAGAAAAGTACCTGAGGATTGTCAGCTCACCGTGAATTTACTGTAATTTTTATTATTTACATTTTGGTTTTTTTTATTTTTTATTTTTTAACGTGCTTTTATTGGTGCATTGGAGTCTTACATTGCAATGAATATCTATTTGATGTTAACATATATGCACACAGCCCTTAGTGCCCCCCCCGCCTCCCCCCACCCGTATGAAGTACCAAGAATGATATTGGTATATTTTCACATGTACATATTGTTTATGATAGTAATTCCATTAATTCCCTTCTTTCTTGCCCTCCCCCTTCCCTTGTACCACTTCCCTTGTTCCACTGAGGGTTCTCCATTATCAACCAGAGTCCCTTGTGTGACCCTACTACTCCTTAGGTTGCACATATTAATGAAAACATATGTCTCTTCTTTTTTTGTGATTGACTGATCTCGCTTAACATAATGTTCTCCAAATCCTTCTACTTTCTTGCAAATGATGTTATTTTGTTCTTCTTTATTGCTGAGTAGAATTCCATTGTGTGTATTTCCCACAATTTTGTAATCCACTCATCTGTTGATGGTCACCTAGGTTGGTTCCATGATTTGGCCACTGTGAATTGTGCTGCTATGAACATGGGTATGCATGTATTACTGTAGTTTTCTGGTTTCAATCCCTTTGGTTTGATACCCAGTAGTGGTATAGCCAGATCGTATGGTGGGTCCATTCCCAGTTTTCTGAGAAATCTCCACACTGATCTCCATAGTGGTTGAACTAGCTTGCAATCCCACCAACAGTGTAGAAGAGACCCAGTTTCCCCACATCCTCACCAACATTTGTTGTTGTTTGACTTCTTAATGATTGCCATTCTTATTGGGGTCAGATGAAATCTTAGAATAGTTTTGATTTGCATCTCACTGATTGCTAATGATGTTGAACATTTTTTCATGCATCTATTGGCCATTTGTGTCTCTTCTTTCATGAAGTGTCTATTCATTTCAGCTGCCCACTTCTTGATCGGATTATTTGTTTTCTCAGTGTAGAGTCTTTTAAGTTCTTTGTATATCCTAGATATTAGACCTCTGTCAGAGGGATCGCTTGCAAATATCTTCTCCCATTCTGTAGGCTTTCTCTTTAGGCTCTTGATGGTTTCCTTTGATGAGCAGAAGCTTTGTAGTTTAATTCTATCCCACTTATTAATTCTTCTTTTAATTTCCTGTGCTTTGGAGGTCTTGTTGAGAAAGTTTCTACCTGTGCCTATATGTTGGAGTGTTGAACCTATGTCTTCTTCTAATAATTTCACAGACTCTGGTCTAACTTCCAGGTCTTTAATCCATCTCAAGTTGACTCCTGTGCAGGGTGAGAGGTAAGGATTTAGTCCCATTTTTCTACAGGTAGATAACCAGTTTTCCCAGCACCATTTGTTGAAAAGACTGTCCTTTCTCCAACGTATGTGTTTAGCACTTTTGTCAAAAATCAATTGACTATAAGTTTTTGAACTTGTTTCTATATCTTCTATTCTGTTCCACTGGTCTGTGTGTCTGTTTTTGTGCCAATACCATGCTGTTAAATGAAAACATAGACACAACGTACCAAAATCTATGGGACACTTTGAAGGCAGTGTTAAGAGGAAAATTTATAGCACTGAGTGCCCACATAAGAAAAACAGAAGACATCAAAATAACCTAATGACAAACCTCAAGGATCTTGAAAAGCAGGAACAGTCGAATCCCAAAGCCAGTAGGAGGCAGGAGATAACTAAAGTCAGAGCAGAAATTAATGAAATAGATAATAAAAAAATACAAAGAATCAACAAAACAAGAAGCCAGTTCTTTGAGAAGATTAACAAGATTGACAAACCACTAGCTAACCTAACCAAAAGAAGGAGAGAATCAACCCAAATCACCAAAATCAGAAATGAAAAAGGGGACATCACCACAGATAGTGAAGAAATCCAGAGGATCATAAGAAACTACTTTGAAAACTTATATTCCAATAAAATGGAAAACCTAGAAGAAATTGAAAGA